>JAUYWH010019282.1:0-20875 GCA_034779795.1 Ctenopoma multispine
TCATCTGTGGCTTAATTTATTACAGGAAATATAGACTTAATCTATTTTATTATTAATATATCATATTTAGGAACTAACTGTTCTTGTCGTTGTAGATATTGTATTGATAAATCAAATAGTTCGTATTGTAACACAACAGTAAAATACGACGTCAAGAGTAAATTTAAATATTAAACTGGATTCAGCTGCATGTTTGACGTAATTATTTGATTTTAATAAAATGTATTTAAATTTAATGTTGATCAAAAAAACGTGTATCAAACGTTTTAAGACACAGAAACACTGTGGTCAGATAAATGTGATCTCCTCTTTACTTCGGACGCTGTTATCTGTGTGTTCAGGTGTTAAATCCACTGGTCGCTGCTCTGATGTGTCGTTTGCGTCGATGCGTAAAACTGTGTCTCCTGAAAAGTCCCGTTCCTGCAGAAACTGAAGCGCAGACGCGTTTTCGGTGTTTGTGTTGCGGTGAAACGACACATTTATTAACACACACCGAGGCGCGATGAGGTGGAGGAGCTGGATGTTGGTGTTCTGGGACGGACCGACACCAAAAGTCTCACACGAGGTTTTTGATCGAGCCAAAGAAAAGTGCTGAGGTCAGAGACGAGGTCGTGTTGTGGTTCCACCTTTAACGCAGACGTCGTGTGTCCGTGTGTGTGCGTAACGACGCTGGACTCACACATCTGGGTGCTGAACTGCGACGTCGGATGTTTTTGTGTGTTCGCATCAACACGTTTGTGACTCGTCGTTTACGTGAACTGTGAGCACGCGATCGCCGCAGCCACGTTCACCACGAACACGTGTTTCTGTTCACGCGTGGTGTGGAGATGTCAGCTGATCACCTGGATCACCAGGCTTCGCCGTCAGGTGTGTGTCGCTTCATGTGTGGGTGTGTGTTTGTGAAGCGATCGATGACATGTTGAAGGTTTGTGAATCAGCACAGAAAACTTCAAACGTCCCACAAAAAAAAACAAACAAAAAAAAGTCATTTCCCAACAACAGAGATGTGAAAGTGCTGAGTGTCCTGTAAGTTCAGTCACGTTATAAGTGAAACACGGTGAAATGTGTGTGTTTGACTCGTCATCTTCATAAAAGACGATTATCTGATCATAACTGGCTGTTTGATAAACGTTTGTGATTCTTCATTTAGTCCTGATGAGAAACTTTAGATGTTTTTTAGACGGACTCGTTTGACTTTCTGACAGAAACCTGGATTCATGTCGATTCACCTTTAAAAGCAGTGAAAACGCTGCTACGCTGACATTAAATCGATAATAATCAGTGTTATGTTTCTTCGTCTTTATTGCTGATGATTTGTTTAGCAGCTAACACCAGCCGGCTGTGACGAACAGGTCGGAACAACAGTGAACACAGACAGAAGGAGAAAAGCTCCAAGCAGCATCCACACCAGGCTTCGTCCGGTTCGACTTTCTGAGCAGGTTTCGTGTGTGTGAGCAGGTTCAGACCAGCTGGGTTCATCCAGCAGCTCTCTGCTCTGTGGGTTTGTGAACGACATCGGGAAATAAGAGTCGGTTTGATTGTGTTAGGTTCTGTTCACCCTCCAGGCCTCAGTGTGTCTGAGGGGACTTGTTGGTTTCATCCTCCTCACGTTTGGTGTCTAAAGGTTCAGGAGCTCACTCACTGTTCACTGTGCGACTCTGTGTTTCCTGATTCATTTGGTGTTTATGTGCGATGTTGATGATTTTCTTTAGTTTTATGTATCGATCACTTTTTTTATGTCTTAAACATCGACAGATTCATAAGATGCCTGCTGACGTTTCTCGCTGTGAGATGATTGATACTAGTGAACGATGACAAACCTGAACCTCTCATAAATGTACTACGACCCACAGAGAGGTGGAGCATGAGATACAGAACAGATCCACAGATGAAACCTCTGATTTCATGCAGCTTCTTCAATCGGGTTTGAATTTGTATATTTTAAACTCAGCAGAATGAATCACTCAAAAGTGAAGTTATTAGGTTATGGTTGTTATTTTTTCACAGTAACAGGTAAATGTAGTCTGCAGACTCAACTTCTGCTTGAACAAACACTGACTGATGTTTGTCTTTGCTTTAATTCACGAGGAAACTGCTACAGCTAGTACAGGCTTTTATGTTGAAGGTCGAGAGTCACTTCCTGGTTTTCTTTAAGTAACTTCTGTTAACTTGACGTCGACAGCTTCTCCTGTTCTTCTGAATCATCATTAAATCTTTTTTACTGTGTTTGTCTCTGGTTTGTGTTTGAGTCATTTACTTCACGTTAAACATCTTTGTGTCTGTGTTTTACATCATCAACGTGTCAGAATTAACACAACCAGTGTTTTAACATCATCTGAGGCCGTTTGTGCTCATTTTAGTTTATTATGACACAAACTGCAGTAAAGTCACATCATCTGTGGCTTAATTTATTACAGGAAATATAGACTTAATCTATTTTATTATTAATATATCATATTTAGGAACTAATTGTTCTTGTCATTGTAGATATTATATTGATAAATCAAAGAGTTCACATTGTAACACAACAGTAAAATAAGACATGTCAAGAGTTAATTTAAAAATATTAAGCTGGATTCAGCTGCATGTTTGACGTAATTATTTGATTTTAATAAAATTTATTTAATTTCTGTTGATAAAAAAAAGCGTGTATAAAATGTTTTATGACACAGAAACACTGTGGTCAGATAAATGTGATCTCATCTTTACTTCGGACGCTGTTATCTGTGTGTGTTCAGGTGTTAAATCCACTGTTCGCTGCTCTGATGTGTCGTTTGTGTTTGCGTCATCTTTAACAGGCAGTTTCCAAGGTGACACGTCAGGATTCGTCGGGCTCTTATTGTGAAAACACACTGACCTCCACAGAGTCCAGACCTCAGCCCCACTGAGAGTCTTTGTGGTGCTGGAGACTTAACGCTCAGGTCTGATCAACATCACCATCATGCACCTCTGGACGCAGACAGATGTGGTGATGTCGCATAAAGCTCATTAACGGACTTCACGTGACCCCCCCCCCCACCCCCAGTTGGAGTTTCTGAAACACTCTGAAACAGTGTTTATTTATTTGTAACTGGTTCTTTAATAAAATCAGCAGCTATGTTTTTGTTTCTGTCAAAAAATGAATATTACAGCAGATAAACAAGAAGAACAAAATGAGCTGAACAGAGTGAAACCGTGTCAGTCAAAACAGCAGCTACTGGCTGAAGATGTGAACTTTCTTCTTCTTCAACAGGTGATAAAATCTCAGATCTGACTCTGATAATAAAACAACTGTGTCTTTACTCTGATCTGAGTTCTACTGTCTTTATCATTTTATAGTCAGAGTCAGAGCCACAACAGGAACACTTGGATTAATTTTGATTAATCTTATTCATCTTTCAAAGTTGTGAAAATACTGATACAATTACATTTATAATAATACAAAGTGTTATTAAAGGATGACGTATTGTGAGCATGTCTGTGTTCACATATGTTTACTACAAAAAAAATAGGATGAAAAATATATAAAGGTAGAATTTATCAGTAAAAAGTGAGAAAAACAAACCTCCAGTTTGGTTGAAGCGCTCCTTTGCAACTTCAATGTTGGCTTTGAAGGTCTGCTGGGAACCCAAAGATTTATCAGTCTCCCTCTCCCAGTACTGTGGATCATCTGCTGTGAGTTTGCTCATCCAGTCCTGTTTGGGTTCTGCTCTCCTGGTGTTACTGTCATAGTAATCGATCTGAGCGTCATCAACCATCCCAACAGACACAAACTCTGGGAAGTTTGGGACATTAGAGGACGCAGTGTAGAAATACTTCAGAGAGTGAGTCACTGTGAGAAAAAGTTAATGTCATTATTTCAGATTTATTCATTATAGTTTTATAAATAACAATAAAGTCTTATTTTCCTGATTCAAAATGAGTCAAGACAAACAATAAAAACATGTATTCATCATTTATTGTTGTACATCATTAGAATCACAACAAGTTTATTTTCTATATTCAACAAATTAGAACTTGTTTGATTTTATTAAATTCAATATTATTATATATTATTTGACTTTATTATGTCTCTTCTGGTAAACTCACTGATAACATTTTTCTTACAGAGAACTCTACAACATGTGAACTGTTTCGCAGTATCTGTTGTTAATTCACTTTTTATATTCTCATGATCACTGGTTTCAGTTTTGATTAAGCTGTGGAGTTATAGTGATTCAGTAAAGATTTAGTAAATACAAAAAAGAATATTAGCTGAAACAGCCCCTCATTTTCATATATCCAGATTTTTTCATTTATGGAGTAAAGTATTATATTTATGATTCTCTCCAAAACTCTTTAATTCACAGTGTAATTATTCTGGAATTTTCTACATCATCGGTTATTTACTGTGTTGAAAACAGATTTTTAAGTGTTTCTATTACACTATTGAATTTCCTGCTCCCTCCACTATGAACAGATTTTTTCTCTGTACTGATTTCAAATGTTTATTTACTTTCACCAGATGTCACCACTTTCAAATTATTATTTCTGACTCCAACATGCAACATTTATATTCATGTAAATATTTCTACAAATTCTTCACTGGTCTAAAAATCTTTTGCAGATCTGTCCAGGAAATTAATGATTTTCTTGTTAATTACAGGTCTAAGCAGCAACACAGGCAGATAGCATTTTAATATGAACAAATAAATAACACCATAGTGGTTAAAGACTCTTTTATTGTGTTGATATTTGATTGAGATTTAAGTTTATAAATCAACTTATCAGCGCCCTCTACTGGACAAACTAAGTAACAACACTGTTTTATTACCTCAGACCTGATTAGACATTTCTGCTTCACGACACTGACACATGACACAGAAGATAGAAGCTAACGTCAGAATACTGGCAGATTTAGTTTAGTGTAGCTTTACTAAACACAGGGCTGTAGTACTTATACATTAACTTATACAGTAAATGTATCTGTGTAATTAATGAAATCA
Organism: Ctenopoma multispine; assembly: GCA_034779795.1. Lineage (NCBI taxonomy): Eukaryota > Metazoa > Chordata > Actinopteri > Anabantiformes > Anabantidae > Ctenopoma > Ctenopoma multispine. The sequence continues at coordinate 4,965 of JAUYWH010019282.1, forward strand.
GTGGGTAACCCTGTTTTCTACATATTACAAAAAGAATTTAATCAACCTTTGTGTGGATAATCAGTCCTCAAACTCCATGATAATGTGATATTAGTATGTTAAATAGGTTTTCATCAATGACACAGTGTTTTGTTATGTACATGAATGTGAAATGTTATAAAACATCTTTTCTTTCCATCTCTCTGCGTCTTTTCAACCAGGAAATGTGTAAAGTTAAAGTGTTTAATGAACTGAAAACTATTAGTAAGTGATGTATCATGTTACAATGTAAATTAGTGAAATAAAAATTTGTACCAAGACAGGATATTATTTCACAGAAAACACTGACATCAACATGATAGATTATAGATTAAAAGATCAAAACTTAAACTGTAGCATGTACCTAACTTACACAGATTAGATGAGGTTTTATGAGACTGTGTAATGTTTTTATGCAGCTATCGAAGCAAACAATTAATTAGTTAACTTAACAGTCCTGATTATTAAAGACTTGACAATGAGTGTGAGATTTTCATACCTGAAGTGCAGGATTTTTACACAAGACATGAAAATATTAATAAAGCAGAACAATATACTCTATGCTTAGTTTCCTGTTTTACTGCTTTATTTGAATATTGTTGTGTAATTATTTCGTTTTGGAAAGAAACGGCTCTGAACGCATCAATCATTAGTAGATCTGATAAAATAAATTTAAATTATGTCTCCAATAACAAATTTGGAATAAGAACTGTAAGAAAACGACTTAGTTACTGTTTTGTAGACATTTTTTACTCTACACAGAAGTCCTGAAGCCAAACATCCGAGACTTTCTAACAGACTTTATTTCATATTAATCTTTTAAACAAATGTTGAACTCACCTCCTGCTGCGCCCTGGATTCCCAGGAGAAACAGAAAAATAAAGATCTCCATTGCTCTTTTATCTGAATTTGCTCGATTAATAACGTGAATGTTCCAGTGTCCAAATACAAACTCCTGTCTGATCCACCTCTAAGAGAGGACTGTGGTGAAACCAGAGAGACCAGGCTGCATCATCCTCCACATGAGCCAATGGGAATTTAGTCTGAGCGGTAACGTCACTTAAATCTGGGTTGAATTGATCCACTGAGGTTATCAACGAAAGTGAAAGTATAAAATGCTCATTTGTCCCGTGTACAGGAGGAGGAGAGAACAGAGCCAGAGAGGAAGGAAAAAGGACGGAACCATTGTTTTGGTTCCACCATGAAAAGTGTGTTTTAACCTGTGCTCCTCAAGCTTTTCCTAGCGAGGGTCGCGGAGTTGTTGGAGCCAATCCCAGCTGTCTTCATCATCATCATCATCATCATCACAGTTCATTTTTCCAGTTCAGTATATTTATATGGCGCCAACACAAATCATCTCAAGAATTTGACCTGCAAATTATATTAATAATCAGATTAAACACTTTGGAGTTATAAATAAAATAATGTCTTAGTCTCTATGTTTTTTTGTCTTATTATCAGCATCAAACCACAAATATAAGAGTTAATTTATGTCAGAGTGAATAAATGTGGTGAAGTGCTCCCTCCAGTGGTTCAAACCTTTAGCTGATTTCTCAGTGTGGAGCTCAAACAACACACCGGCCACTTTATTAGGTACATCTGAACAATCTAATTCATGTAAACACAGCAGCTCTTTGTTTGAAAGACATTTACAGTTTGACACTACACAATCATTTGTAGGATTTAAAATGTCCATTGATTTATTTTCTGCTGCTTATTCAGTCGGGTCACAAGAAGCCAGTTAATGACAGCAGCAAGCAACTGATTTATCCTGGTATGATATGGAATAAAAATCCAACATTTCAGACACATGTAGAAGAGGTGAATGTACATATTAGAATAAAAAATAATGATCATAAATAACAGTAAATCACATTAAAAAATAATTTAACAGGACTTCTTACTAAATTAAAGAATACAATCATTATGATTTAAGTTTCTCTTAAAACACTTGAATAAGTTTATAAAGCTTTAAGGACTCTCTCTTGACTATTTTCACTTGTTTGTAAATATTTATTTCTGCAGAAATTGTGAGCATAAATGTTGTTTTATTATTTGTATCTGGCAGCACAATATATTCTACGATATATTACCTAAATAAATTTACTGTTTTCCTCCATTTGTCAAAACATCAAGACGACCCATAACTCTATTCATATGTATTCATGAAATTAGAAGAAACCACAGATCTACTGTTAATGAACCTCTTTACTGCACCACAAAACCTAAAATTACATTTAACAAGTCTGCATTGTTTTTGTTTATTTGTTTAATTTGAAAGACTTTAAAATGAACTGTTTGCAACTTAACCACAACAAACACAATGATTTAAGCTAAGCTGCATCTTTGTATTTTACTTTAGATATTTGTGGATTTAAAATGTTCATTGATTTCCTCTTGGTGGCAGCAGGATCAACAAGTTAATCCAGACATCATTTTCCTCAACATGGATCCAGGTGATCCAGATGAGTCACCCTGCAAAGAAAACTCATTTTGTGCAGTTGTATTTGTGATCTAATTTTACTGCAACTACTCAAAGCTCATGACCATAGATGAAGTTTGGAACATAGACCATTTATAAACTGAGGGATTTCTCCTCAGACTCAGCTCCTTCTTCACCATATTGGTTTAATACTGCATCCGCATTACTGCATCGATCCTCCTGTCAGTCTCACACCCCGCAAAGGCCATAGCATGTGATTTACATCATTTTCATTCCCATCAAACCGTTCAGTGACCCATCACGCCTTAAGGGGGATTTGTCATCCTGGAAAATACTGCTCCCATCAGGGTAGAAATGTTTCATCATGGGACAGAGATGTTCACACTGGACAACTTTGTTTTGATTTGCAGTGATGCTTTACTTTAAGGGGGCAACTGGACCCAGACCATGACAGTAAAATGCTCTCCATAGGAAGTCAACTATTCAGGGAACATGCAAACTCCACTAAAGTGCCCGGCCAACCCGAGTATTCAAACCCTGGTTCTTCTAGCTGTTAGGTCACAGTGCAAACTACTATACCACTGTGTTGCCCTGTTATATAAATATATAGATATTGATAATAAAATATAAGATGAATATGTTTCTAGTAAGTAAGTTATCAGCTGCTCCCTGTTCAGGGTCGCCACAGCAGTTCACGCCGCATTTTAGATTGAGAAGGATTTTATGTCAGATGCCCTTCCTGACGCAATCATCCCCACTACGCATAGAACTGGCATTAGGGAAGGACCAGGATGTAACAGTAGACACAGCTGTACCTATTGTGCCACCTTGCTGATGAGATGAAAAGGAGATGAAAAGGTGTGAGGTGAAACCAACCTGGAGGATATATTTGTGGTCACTAGCCAACTTCACTCAGATTGATAAAGTTCTGTGGATACAGAACGAAACGTCTCTACTTGAAAGAAAGAAGTCCAGTTGCCATGACTCAATCTTCTTCACCTGGATGACTGAGAATCGTCACAGACATAAAGGATTGTGACAATGAAATGTAAAGAAATGAATGGATTAGACCCCTTTTTACTAACCACTGTAGACTGGAAACACCCTACAAGAGCTTTAAGTTTTGGAGATGCTCTGACCCAGTTGTCTAGTCATCACAATTTGGCCCTTGTCCGACTTGCTCAAATCCTTATGCTCGCCCATTTTTCCTGCTTCCCACACATCAACTTTGAAAACAAATTATTCACTTGCTTCCTAATATATTTCACCCATTAACAGGAGTTAGTGGGGTTAACACCTAATCAGTGTTATTCACTTCACCTGTCAGTGGTCATAAGACCAGAACATAGAGCAGAACATTAAGCATTTAAAACATGTTTCGAACAACATCAGTGCTTCACCTCTAGTTGTCAAACAGGCTGATTAATCATCTCCGATGCATAAGTGTTAAATTTGGTTGAGATGTGGTGACGTGAAGGCCACAGCATGTCCTTAGTAGAGACCACGTCATAAGATTAGAAATATTCCATTATAAGATAAAAGTGATCAGACACAACAATTCTGTAACCATTTGCTGTGAGACAAGTGGACAATGGCGGAGCCACCAGATCCCCTCAAAGGGAGTTTTCCCTTTGATTTGTCACCTGTCTGTATATTATGTAAAAATATAAATATTAAAAATACAAGACAAACATGAGATGAAAATGTCACAGATACTCAAATTTATTTAAATCTTGCAGAAAACTAAAGGGCAGAGGAGAGAACAGCTCATGTCCCATATAAAGCAACTCACTGAGTTCAAGGTTATGTGTTTATTTTGGGTGTTGGATTCAGTTCATGCACAACAGAGCTGCTTACAACGGTAAAATTAAAAATACACTGTTAGTCCCGATTTTAACACTCCAGGAACAGTCCTGAAGATGTTTTTCAGCATTAATGGATCAAAATAACCAGTTAAAACTATCAACTTAGGGAATAAGCAGATGTTTATAACAGCGATATAATAAAAAGCATGTTATTAAATGTTGATACAATATTGTAATTGACAGATGACATGTTACCTGTGAGCTGAATGCTCAACTGAGAAGTCTTGGCAAAAATCAGTGACTATTTCAAATCAAATCAAATCACGGCTGAGTCATAATCATACACACAGTATTACTAAAGAATAGTAAAAGAATGAATGTGACAATGAAATGTAAAGAAATTTAAATGTTATAATATCAAGAAATAGTTGAATTGTCAGTATTAAACATTAACTCTAACCCTAATAAACAGAAGAATTGTTGAACGGGTGCTGGTCATGCAAAAAACTTTTTTGTCTATCCTCCACAGGTGCTGACTGTGCCGTGTCTCCTGCAGAGCGTGTTGTGATGAGGCTGAGCTGGTGATCGTGTTGGTGTGCAGGGAAGAAAATGAATCAAAGGTTTCAGTAAACAGATGAAGGACATCTGAAAAATATAACACAAATATGCCATTTATGCAGTATCTTAACTGCTTGTCCTCATAAGGGTAAAACAAATATGAAATCAATTCTCAAACAGTTTCTGTCTCTCACCTTTCTTCTTTTCAGAAATAATGAATCCAGTCACTTTCCTGAGCAGAAGAGAGAAAACAGCCACTGCAGCGCTGACTGTTTTCCTGTTGACAGACAAAAACATTAGAACAGACGAAGCAGGTTTGAGGATTTAATTTCAAACCAGATCAACAGTCTTCTATACTGTAATCACTGTAAGTTTGTTTGTCTTGATTTTGTTGTTAATTTCTGTTTTAATTTTTCGTGTCATGATCTACAACATGTTTTAATCCACTCTATTTTATATTATATCTTTGTGTGTACTTGATATCCTGTTGTGTATTTTATCTTTATTTATTACCACTGGTGAATTTGGTTCTCTAACTTGTATATTCTTTCTACCTAATTCTGCTCACAAAATTAACAACTATAACCATTAAACACATTTTTAAAAAATGAGCTTCAGTTGTTGCCTTTTGAAACCTGCAGAAATCCACCTGGATTCACATTTTACAAACATTTAAGCACTAAAATAATTGTATTCAGCTAGTAGACTTGAAAATATACAATTTAAAACAATCAGTATCAGATTTTCTTCAAATTAATAAAATGTTGTAAGTAAAGAAAAAACCTCCAAACAAGCTCAACATGAAAATGCATGAGATTTGAGTTTTACCTTCATTGGTTCTGATCACAGATTTATCCAGTTTGGTGACGACGTCGTCTCTCAGCCCAGAGAGCTGAAACACACATTCATACTTCTCCCAGTCTTCAGGTTTGACCGATGACAGGTCCAAGTCAACACTCATCTGGAAGGTTCCATCATTGTTGTGGAGGATCTCTCCTTTGTCCACGTCCTCATGAGTCTCCTCTCCATCTTTCCTCCAGAACATATCAGCTCTGTCAGGGTAGAAACCTGTAGCGTGGCAGCCGACAGGAGAGGAGGAAGACTTCTGGAGGAGAGACACTGAGGGGAGAACTAGAGAGAGAGAAATAATTTACTACAAACTAATATTATCATTACTGTTTCATGTAATATGTTTAAATGTTTTATTTATACAAACTGTATAAAACCTAACAAACATTAGTGAGGAGAGAAAGAAACTGAAGCAGAGAGAAACTGAGCAGAAAGGAAGAGGAGGAGAAGGAGAAGAAGGAGAGTGGCAAAGAGATAAATACAAGTTATCAAATATAAAGAGAGAGAAGTCAGTGTAAACACCGGTGTTGCATTTACTGTACCTGTTCTCAGCAGAGAGCTCTTCCCATAGTTCACATACTTCTTCACCCATTCGGGACACTGCTGACTGAAGTAGTTCCTTAGCTGCTGTGTATAAGCTCTGTTATTATCCCACTTGTTTTTAGTGATGACAGCCTGTACTCGTGGAGCGATCCACGTTTCTGTCCTAAAGTCGAATGCTATGAAGTCTTCTCCATCATAACCGATCTGTAGAAACCCACTTACCTCACCAGTCTGATCGTCCCATTCACAGCCGTACATATACTGGAGAATGTGGACACCTGAGACAGAGACACAGACGTTCTCAGATCACAGTGACAGTACAGACCTGACAGACCATCACCAGAAAATATAATGTAAGGTGTGATGACTACTGAAGATTTCAAACAGAAAGACTATGCAACAAAGGACAAAACCGTTTTATATGGATATGAACATGATAAATTACTTAGATCATTTAAAAGTAGTAAGTAAAAGTAGTAATACCTCAGAGTATGTTCAAAAAGTGCTGCACTGTTACTTAAGTAGTAAAAGTATTCTTTATGCCTTAGTGAATATGAGATTGGATTATAATTATTGATGTATAAATGTGTTCATTACATTAAGGTTGTAACAGCGGAGCTTTTTTTAACACCGTGTTCATACGTTTTAAATTTAACACTTATAATTTGAGTTATTTCACAGAGTGTTGGGTACTTTTCACATCAATAGAGTCTTAATGAGAGACTAGTTATCAGTCTCAGTTAGCAGTTAGCAGAAGATAGACACACATAAGCAAAAATACCTCTGAATTGTACTTTAGTAAATGTACTTTGCTACTTTCCTCCTCTGCATTATATGCAGTAGTACCCTAAAATGGGGCCCTAATGTTTAAACTGCTGTAGGTTTTCTAGCACATCTAACATCATGCAAGAAATGTATATATATAGATATAGATCTATATAGATCTATATAGATCTATATAGATATATGTGTGTGTATATGAAATATTGACCCTGTTACCTGGAGCTAAATGTGGGAATTTGCTCTTTTATGTTAAATATTAGTGAATCTCCTCAATTTTCAGAGTGAAAATATTCTTATAATATCATCCTGTTCATTCTGAAAGTGTAATAAACATTTCATGTTATTAAAAATGAACACAAACCTTCAGTCTGGTTGAAACGCTCCTTTACTATTTCAATGTTGGCCTTGAACAGCTGCTGGTTGCGCAGACAGATCTCAGTCTGACTCTCCCAGTACTGAGGATCATCAGCTGTGACTTTGTTCATCCAGTCCTGTTTGGGGACGTTTCTGTGGGTGTTGCTGTCACACTGACTTATCTGAACCTCATCCACCAAACCAACAGACTGATAGTCCGGGAGGTTTGGTACTTGAGACGAGCCAGTATAGAAATACTTCAGAGAGTGAGTCACTGTGAGAAAAAGGTTAATATGAGTTCAGGTTCAAACTTTATTGTGTGAGTAAAATCCTGCAGACATGGGTCAGAAGCTTCAGCTACTGTTCACATCAAAAACTTGACCTCAGTGACTTTGATTGTGAAATGAATGTTTCTGCTTTACAGGCTGGTTTAAGTTTTCCAGAAACGCTCAACAGTGTCAGAGTTTAGTCTGAATGGTACAAAAAATGTCCAATGAGCCTCAGTTCAGCAAAGAGTCTCTACACCCTTCTTGGCACACTCAGGACCCATACTGTCAATTATCAGTTGAAAGTCAGAGTAATTATGAGTGTTGCTGCTGACCATGTAAAATCTTCTCATTTCTGCTTCCAGCCTGATAATACATGATGTCATAGAACAAAAGTCATCTCTGATGGTTTCTCTGTGTTTCAGTGACTCCTGCAGAATCCAACAGAAGACTTTAGGGGTGTGGTATGAGAGACATGCAGCAGAACAATCTGCAGAAATCCTCTCATGTCAACATGGAGCAGAATCTAAGAGTGATGAGTTTTAAGAAGTTGTTGAATCCATGCCACAAAATACGGAGGCTGTCTCGACAGCAAAGTTGGATTTTACTCAGTATTTGTGTGAAATCCTAATAAAATGCTTAGTCAGCGTCTTTGAAATTGTGTTTTTGGAAAATGTGAGTGTGAGTAACATGCGGTGAAGAACGATTTTAACAAGAATAAAAACACTTTCGTATCCACTGCTTTTGATCTCGATCTGAATATTAGAAAATAAGACACTTTGAAATTAATCGGTTTTTGTTTAAGTCCTGGACTAAAACAAATCATTTTTCTTTAAAGTCGTTTAACTGACCTGCTGCTGCGCCGTGAATCATCAGGAGAACCACCAACATCACAGTCTTCATCGTCGCATTTAAATCTTTAAATCCTCCAACAGCTGATTGTTTCTTTGTCAGGAGACAGAGGCCGACTCGAGCTGCTGCCCCGAAGTGGACGAACTGATCTTTTGTTCTGGTATTTTGAGTGTTTGGTCCAGCAAATAGTCTGAGCACAAAAAGCTGACATTCATACCATTTCTAAACACATCTGCATGGTTGATGATCTCCTCCTACTACACACTGTATGTCGACCAGCAGTCTGTTAATCTAAAGATACAGAGACTCACCTCACCAGATTCGTTCATGTACACAGACATGTTCAGACAGATTCAGACTCACTGCTGAAGATTTTAAACTTTTAATGCTAACAACTGTCCTGCGTGTTGATTTATTATCTTATTGTCATAATCCTGACACCTTGTCAACTAATTATTAAATGAACCATGCAGACCGGAGGCGTCTCCATCATGCAGCAGTCTGAAACTGTGTACAGTTGACAGGTGAGTCAGACTTCTGGAGTAAAGACCTGTTGGTTGTTGGTCCCTTCACCTGTGGGAGACGCCCCAGTTTCAGCACCGAGGACAGAGCCTGTGACAGCACCTGTGTTGGATAATTACTCTCACATATTGTTTCTCTCTCTGCTTAGATTTAGTTTCTCGCAGCGCCCCCTCTCTGTGGGTAGGGGTGTGATCAGTTTGGGTTCAGGTCATTGTCAGAGAAAACTCACATAAGAATCAGACTTTCAAAACGATCCGGTACCTAGAGAGGGACAAACTCTCGACCTTCACAGCAATAGCTCGAACATTTCTGAACAAATGGAAAAAAAGATAATTGGTCACGATCAGCCAATAGGAATTTAGTCTGAACGTCAGCGTCACTTATATCTGGGTTAATCTTTCTGACTCAGGTTGTTAAAGAAAGTGAAAGTAGAATCTGCTGTTTCAGTGTCACAGGGTGTGTTGTAAAGTGTGTGTTTGTTTTGTACCAAGGAGCTTTACTTAACGTATCTGCCAAATCACTAAATGAAAATGTTCTGTGATGTATTTAGTCATTGTGAGCTACAGATGTATGAGAACAGTGAAGTGTTGTTCTTTTGTTCTGGCAGCTGATAAAGAGTTAAGTGTGGTTTCACCTTTGTTGCACTGAGATAAAGAAGTAAACTGCGCCCTCCATGGTTCAAACTATTAATTTACAGCAGTGCAGTTTCTTGGAGGGTAATAATTTATCAATAACAGATTTAACATATGTATATGCACTGTATCTGTCATCGGATTATAAAAGCAAATTCACATAATTTTATTATATTTATTCTAATTTGTGTTGCCTTTGACACAGAATTCTTTAAATGGATGGTAGATCATGTAACATGTTTTTTTTTCATTAATTAAACATAAAATTTGAATACAGAAAGATTCTGACATAAACTCCACATTAGATTGGTTCAGTTTTGTCTTATAAGTTGATCTGCCTGGACTGGTGTGAAGCTGTGTAGCTGAACGTTTGACACCAGTGTTGATGTGTTCAGTTTGGACAAGTGAAGCAATTTTCATGTTAGTGCTGTGGTGCAGTAATTTACTTTACTTTAGTTCATTTGACAGACGCTTTTATCCAAAGCGACTTACAAGGAGACACAAGCAATTACAATTCGGATTCTGTAAACTATGAGTTACTTCCAACTAAGAGCCCTGATAAGATACAACTTGTTAAGAAGGAAAACCAGCTAAGGCGTTGTTAAGCGCTAGATTAAGTGTTTGTGTGTGTGTGGGTGTGTGTGTATGTGTGAGTGAGAGAGAATCATTTAAAAAAATACTTTCTAAACAAGTGAGTTTTCAAATGTTTTTAACAGGTGGTGATGGTCTCGGCCAGTCTAATGGAACAGGGCAAGTCACTCCACCAGCCAGGGACAACAGTAGAGCAGTAACAGTGAGATGAGCTAAAGGCACAAACAGCTTACAGCCATGGATTCACACACTGATGTCATGTCCTCAGTATTTTCTTGAGGTTAAATGTGCACAACGTTTTAGCCTCATAACCACAAATTCAAAGACAACAAAGTAAACAGAGTGTTGAGTGTTTTTTCGCTATTATTGTAAGATAGCACACAAATGTAGACCACAGGACACAGATGAGAAATTATGCAGACTGCAGTTCAGGCAGAATTTATTAACAGCAGAAGCAGAACCTCAAACAGGATGAGACAGTAATAGACAGGTGAGTAACCTGGGTTTGGAAGACCTAGACAGTAAAGAATATGACTGGTGTCAGATAAATATCTCAGTTTACACCATACAGTACAGTCATCTCTTCACAGAACAAGTAACAGAGGTGAGTGCTGATCCCGCTCAGGTGTGTGAGAGAGGAAAGGAATGGAAGCCGGAGAATCAGGAAAACAGAGAAAACAAAGGAACTGTTTATTCTCTTTCTCTTTGTTTAGTTTTAGGTCATTTTCATGTAAAAACAGAGAATCCAATTCTATCCTACGGGATTAAAAAACGTTTACGTTTTTGAAGACAATCACAAAAACAATTTCAATTGAGAATTTACACTGAAAACTTGCTGCTGTTACAAACAACATGTAAAGTCATTTTTTACAGTAGGACAGTCTCACTGTACATGTACTATTACCTGTTCATCCAGTAACCAGTAATCTGGTCATCACAATGGCTCTCTGAAACAGGTCTGTTTGAAAAGGCCGTCTTGCAAGCGTTGTGCTAATCTGTAATCAGTACCGGTTACAAATAAGAAAATATTATGATAGGTAATAGTATGATGGGTAAGCACAACACAAAATCAGCCACATAATCAGCAGGTTGCAGCACCAGTAGATTGTTGGCAAAGTACAAAGAAGCAGAGCTGACCTCAGTTAGGGTCAGACTCTCTTTATCAGGGAAAGGGAAATAATTTTCCGCAGTAATACTGCAACCTGACATAACAGAAAACTGAAACTGTTTAATCTAAAATGTGTGTGTTAGCAGAAGGAAAACCACAGAATTACTTCATTACTTCCTCTGATTTACATAATTGTCACAATTCTTCCTGTTTCATGCTTTTATTTTGCATTGTACTTCCTGCTTTTCATTTTGTTGCTTAATCTCTTTGAGTCTGCCCTTTCTCCTTTCTTGCATGCACATCAGTGTTTCTTTGGCGCTCATCCATCCATCATCCATCCATCTTTGTGACTTTGTGGAGATTTTAATTCTGAAACATGTAATTGTTGTTGTGCCTCACTTCCTGCTGTTTTGCTGCCTTAGTTAAAGACTCTCTATGAACCTAAAATAACGCCTTGATATTGTTCAAGATCTAATCAGAAGATTTTTTGTGTGTTTTGGAGAAACCCTGTCTTTGTTTCTTTTTGCACTTTGCTTTTTATACATTAAACCTCTATCTGTGTTTTGCATTTGGGTTTATACATAATTTGTAGAAGTAACATAGATACGAAATACACACTGTATACATGTAAGGACACAGAAATGTGAGCCTTTTCAGCCTTCTGCATTTTTCCCCTTTATTCAGATTCAGAACCACAGTTTTATTATGCTTTAACATGTCTTGTATTTCATGAGCTCTTGTTATTTAGTAAAATAATTTACTAGCATCTAATAACTGCCTGTCAAATAAAAGTAAAAATTTACTCAATATATTGTGTTCCTTCTGAAAAGTATTGGTACAGAAGTACGAATACCCTAAATGTCACAGCTGCAAGTACAGTGTTGTTTCATTACTGTCATAGCTACAGTGCTGTGTAGGAAGATCTCCACAAACAATCCACCATCACCTTTAAACTCTTCAGACATATTTTAAGCTTAAACTTTCCTTTTTCACATCTTCTTTGCAAAACATTTAAAAGCGTCCGCGCACAACACGGAAACGTAACGTACAGTAGTTCCCACTCAACATTAACAAAAGGCAAAGAAGTATTCATAAAAAATAAATGAAATAAATAACATACATGAACAAAATATATTAAATAATCTCAATTATATTTATGCAGTTAAAAACTTTGGTAATATAAACAGTACTTGGATCTTGAGGTGTGTAGTTTAATTGTGTATTAATGTTTATATATGTTAAATAAAATATGGACATAGTTCAGCTTAAATTAGATCTTACTTAAACCTTCTCTGTGATGTATAGCGTGCACTCACACCACACTGTCTGTCAACATGACTCATCTGTAACCTCTAACCGACTGATCTGTCTGCTGATCGGGCTTTTTTTTTTCTCATTCTCATTTCTAAATAACTAATTATAAAAAGCATTTTTCAACCACATAAACACAATATATTCACATCTAAATGCCATATACTGTACACTTACAGTGAGCCAAGACGAGTTATTAACTACTCTATATTGAAATATCAGTTCTGTACTATCATGGAGAGCTGCAGACCTTCAGTCTGTCCACCATCCTTAGTTTCATCAAGAATTTTCATGATCAGCTCTTTAAGAAGAAAGAACTAGATATAATTAGAAAATACTTTTGACTAATGGTGTAAAACTAAATGCTGATCATATGTAATTCAAATGTATTTTCATTGGAAAAGAGGGGCTTTTTTCATCTGATCGCTCTTCATAACATTTTGGAATATAAGCAAACTGCCATCATATAAACTGAGACAGCAAACATTCTGAAAATTACTAGTCTCCAGAAACACATTCTAACCGGCAGCATACAGAAGACAAAGTGGAAGATCCGAGTGCACTGGTACTGCAAGAACTACAAGTGGCCTCACTGAGAAACAGATGCCTTGCTGCTCCTGATCTTAATGTATTGTTAAATAAAACAAGAGAGACATTTCAGACACAGCACAGGAAATGATGACAGATGTCTCCTGCCCAACACCATCAGTGAAGCATGGAGCTGGAAACTGCTACCAGACTCCCAACCTTGATTTGATTGGATGTAGTATATAAGGTTGGTGACACCGCATCTTATTCCAGTGCAAAATGTAACCATAAAAGACAAAAAGAAAGGTTTTAATTATGTAGGTGTTAACCATATCTAAACCTACTATGCTTTTGAAGTATAACCTTCATCTACAGATTAAGGGTTAAAGCAACTTTATTTCCATTACAATAAATGTTGTTTCCTATAAGTGCACTCACAGGTCGCAAACAACAACACAACACACCAACAACAAAAAACATATATATTAATGTATTAAATACATATATAAACATCAAAATCAGCTAAAACCAAAAGTGGTTAATACTGAAATACAAATATACAAAGAATTTCAGTTGTTAAAGTCAGGATGTCAGGATTTGCCAGGTTCTTTCCAGTGATGATCCCCTGTTTTCAATCTGATACCTTTTGTTCTGTCATCTGTGAATTATGATGAAGTCAAATCTGAGCTGTGGTGTCTTTAACTGCTCAGTGTTTTCAGTGACTTCATTTTAATTACATTTACAATTTTAGTAACAAAAAAACTACAAAATAATGAAAAAAAGACAATGTTTGTGTTTTGGACTCTCACCATTGTTCTTTCTGTAGATGATGAATCCAAGCACAGCAACGATGACGACAACAACTACTGAGATGATGACGATGATCATGACCGCAGAGTTCTGTCAAGCAAACAACAACTTTTTAAAGAGAATACACATATTAAATGATCTATTAAATAATTAAATTTACTTATGTTCTACATCTGACCAGAATTTTCAGAACCACGTCCTTCATCATAATCTGGTCGGATTGAGTTTAGACATTAAAATGTTTACACATGACCTGAAAAACGCTGAGACAAAGTGAAACGAAATTATAATGATCTACTGTACATGATTTAAACTAAATGAAAAATCTTTCAGTTGCATTCAGAAACAGTTATTAAAGAGAACCTCCCCTTCAGCACATATTCTATTGCAGTAATTCAATTACATTATAATAATCTCCTTCATACCTCAAATTTTACCTTTATTGGTTCTGATGACAGATTTGTCTAGATTGGAGATGAAACACACATTCATACTTCTCCCAGTCTTCAGGGAGTGAACCTGGAGATGATCTATACCAAGCTTATGAATGCATTAATTATGCGATTGAAAGCCAATTACCTTCATGTGTTATATTGTCCTTGAATGCTGTTAACGTAACTGTGATATCCTATGTTTGTGTAAAGAAAATCATCCACCTATCCACCCATCCATCCATCTACTCATCCATTCAACTATTCACATGATCATTTCTCCTTTGTTGACTAAATGAAAAGAAACTGTTGGAACGACCTTGTTAGGATCCTGTGTTTGAATGTGCACTCCACATAGATGTTCTATGGGTCAGCACCGCTATTAAGTGAGCAGTTTTCTTCAACCACAAAACAAAACACGTGCATGTTAATAAGGGGAGATAAAAACACATGGGTTGAATTAGTTATCTTGTGCTACAAGAGAAAAAAGCATAGTAAGGTATTTTTTTCTTGGTAGTCATTATTCTCATGTCCACAAAGTACATGTATGTAAGCCTGGCAGATGAGGTAAATAAGGCTTTATTAGTGAAGGACTGCTGGTTATTGGTCCCCGCCAGCTTTTACCATTGGTTGTTTTTTGTCCCAACCGGTCGAGGCAGATGACCGCCCACCCTGAGTCTGGTTCTGCTGGTGGTTTCTTCCTTTAAAGGGAGTTTTTCATCTCCACTGTCGCCTCAGTGCTTGCTCAAGTGGGACTGTTGGGTTTTCTACATTATTCTGTATTTACCTATATTCTGTAGGGTCAACATAATCTGTCCCTCTGATGTACTCATTTTTAATTCTGTCCTTCCTGGTCACTCCCAATGCAAATCTTAACATCTTCATCTCTGCCCTCTAACTTGGCCTCCTGTCTCTATAAGTCTCTATCTATAGCGAATAATTAATACAATTGTAGAAATCACCATGACAAGTATAACCACTGCTATGACGAGGATGCTCATGTCCACTGATATTTTTATTAAGCACATAAAAACAAAAAAACAACCTTTACAGATGCATCAGGTTAGAAGAAAAGAACAATGAATTACAAACCAGTTCTGTGACCTGTCTGACTACATTTATTTTTATATGTCATTATATTTTACTTATTGTTATTGGTAACATATGCTTTGTATGTATGATCTTTTCCTGTTATTTTTGTCTGTATAACTGTATGCTGTATATCTGTTTTTTCAAGGAACTTCTAATAACACCTGAAAGGAAACCAAGCAGACCGTTTTAATACATTTGTGTCACATACAAAAAAACTTTTAAAAATAATTTTTATATACTATGAAAATGTAAAACATTTTTTACAAACAATTCACTTATGTGTAGTAACGTGTATGAAACCACAATATTTACATCTGAAATGTTATTACTGGAATAGAATTCTGAGGATTGAGTCATGGCAACTGGACTTCTTTCTTCCAAGTAGAGACGTTTCGTTCTGCATCCACAGAACTTT
>JAUYWH010019283.1:0-20806 GCA_034779795.1 Ctenopoma multispine
AAATGGAAAAACTTAAATTATTTAAAAAGTATTTAATATTTTTACAATAAAAGTAATAGCACACATGCCGGGACCGACCCGGTCGATTTGATGTATATTTTGTCTGGCTTCTAAAGCCATGCATGGCATTGCCTCCTATTCATTTTCAATGGCAGGCACCAATAACAGTTCTACAATTTTATCTTGTGTTTATTATGCAGCAATTTATAGCTATCCACAACTGACAGGCTTCTCTACAATATATCATTTGTAGACAAGAACTACTTGTCAATAAAGTTATCATTTTAAAAAATCTTAAATTCTTAGTATTTATCATAAAATCTAACCAAAACACAACACTGGGAGAAATAACAATGAGAGGGAAAAGGGGTCTTGAGACCTGTTGCCATTTTCTTTGAAAAGTGATGGAGTTTCTTCTGAGACCTGATGCCTTTTGGTGTTAAGTCTGATGTCTGATGTTGTTTTATCTGAAAACTGATGGAGTTTTTCCTGAGACCTGAGGATGTCCTAGTACAAGGAGTTGGCTTACCTGTTAACACTGCTTACAAAGCTCAGTTAGAGCAGTTAATTAAAGGATCCACTGGATCATTACATTTGTCACATGTACGCACCTTTCAGGCAGAAAAGGAGAAAGAGTCTGAATCAGTCTCTTAAAGTGAACCTGCAAGCTTAGATTAAAGAGTTTAGCACAGTTCGAGGAAAGAAACAACTCCTATCTCGAACCATCTTCAAACCACCGTCTGATTGTTCTTTCAAACCCCAAAAAGGGAAGCAAAAACACAGATTCACAGAGTGAAATTCAGTCACTCAGAAAGCAAGTAAAAGCACTAGAAAATAAATTAAGTTTGATGGCAGTGAAATACACAACAGACCCCCCACAAGTCTCACAGACAAAGGCAGCTTCAGGTCACAAGCCTGCTTCTTTTAAAGTATCTTCTCCTAGAGATAGTGATAAATATTTTGGCTACAGGTGCGGAGAAAATGGTTATAAGATGCACTGCACCTGAGAACAAAATTACACAATTTGCACAAAATGTATACATTTTGTGCAAGGAATACCCACTAAAGAGAACCCAAATCCTACAGCAGAAGAGCAATGTGTTATTTGAACCAACAAGGTTGAAGTCCTAGGAAATGACTCTCTATGAGAATTTAATCTGTGGATGCCCCCATTAGAGCACAGGAGCAACTGCCAAAGAATGACATTCTGGGACAGATAAAATGGTAAAAAAAATCTCTCTATCACCCCAGGTGCAAATTGTTACACCATTTGCAAAGTAGACAGACAAAGTGCTCCACCAAAGACCTTGTTTTGATTGATGCACCAACTACCCAGTTACTCCCCGCCGGTGTGCTGGTACTGTGCTGTGATTTCAGATACATAGACAGCCACAGCTTCACGGTGCTCATTCAAAATTAATCTAAAAAGGCAACCTCTATACCAGTGGAACCTGTCATTGCTGAGATGTACTGTGGATACAGTTAACCCAGTCCAACCCTCTTTCACAACTGAAAAAATAGATCCAAACCTCTCAGATTTCTGGGACTCTCTTATCCCGAGGAGCGGAAGAGTTAACTTCAGCAGAAGTTAGCTGAGAGGCAAAATTTCCTCTCAGTGCATGAGTGGGACGTTGGCTTGGCTAAAAGGGTTGAACACTACATTCGGCTACATAACCCTAGACCTTTCCGGGAGAGGTCAAGGAGATTAGCCCCTGCAGACATTGATGATGTGAGGCTACATATATATATATATATAAGAACTGTTGGCTGCTGGAATTATAACAGGTCTCATAGACCCTACGCCTCCTTAATCGTTGCCGTGCGTAAAAAGAATGGGACTAAACTAACCTGTATTGACTAAAGAACACTGAACAACTACACTACACCCGATCATTACACAAAACCACGCATTGATGATGCCTTGGATTCCTTGTCAGGCAGCATATGCTTCACAGTCTTAGATCTGTGTAGTGGCTACTGTCAGATAGAGATGGCTAAGGTGGACAAAGAAAAGACTGCATTTATTCGTCCCCCTCGTTTCTGTCAATTTGAATGCGTGCCAGAGGGAATTACTGGAGTTACCTGCAAAGTTTCAAAGCTTAATGGAGAAAGCTGACATACATCTACTGGAAGCCCGTGTGTACTTGGACAATATCATTGTTTTTGGCAAAACACTTGAAGAGCACAAGCAACGTCTCTTCAAGGTGTCGGACAGGCTATAGGAGATTGGATTGAAAGTTTTCACTGACAAATGCTAATTCTGTCGTCCTCAAGTTAAATATGTGGGTCACATTGTTTGCTCAAAAAGAATAGCCACAGATCCAGAAAAGATTGAGGCGGTGAAACAGTGGAAAGTGCCCACCAAGGGTTATGCTCTCACTTGGAAGTACCCCAAGTCCAAAAAGAGTGTGGACTAGGGGTGTTCGATATTGCCAAAATATTATATCACGATATTTTCCCAAAAACAATAATCCTTTTTTTTTTTTTTTTTATTGCCCAAAACTGCACATACAAAAAGATTTAAAAAAAGATAAATGATTTAAATTTTTTTTTACATTTTTTAAAAAGGAAAGCCTTTACCTGCTTATTTATACAAGGCCAGTAACAAGTGTGCCCGAAGTATCTAAACCAAATTATAGTTAATTTCAATTCTTCTACAAATACCTGATGAAAAATAAGCAAGTATCAATAAAATAATCAGAAGGAAAATAAAAAGTAATAAATAAATAAATAATAAATAAAAACATTAAAAAAAAGGTGAAGGTGGAAATTAATAGAGAATAAACCACAGAAACCGTGTATGAAACTCACTGCTATTCAACCAATTGTAAATTTTCCATTGTCTCGTGCTGCAATTTCAGCCCTAGGAGGGGGCACTTACATCCATATTTTAGAAAGAATAGTTCTAAAACGTTCAGCTTGCCTAAGTACAAAGTATTAAAAGAAAAAGGAACCTTTATTTCCAATGTTTTCTCCAAGAAAGGAATAATTGAGGGGCAATCCAAAAGATGTGCAAGTGACCCGCTTTCTGTGCCCCACACAGTCTCCAACAATTTGTGTCTTGTTTTTGTGCTGGTGTCACAAAATATCTAGTTATATTTTTCCACCCAAGCTCCCATCCAAGATGTGGAGCAGGTTGTTTTCCACTGTAATTTAATAATGTCCTCCCAATCGTCCGCTGATAACACTGTTCCCTACTCCTTTTCCCATTTTTCCTTTATATACAGAGTATTGTTATGTCCCCTCCTCTGGCTGAGCTAGGCAGTGAATGCAACAGAGGACAACCAAAAGAGACGAAGCGGAGGCTGTGAGTAAATGACATGCAGTATTTATTAGGCGCTTCTTCACAAATCTTAATAAGACTACCAAAATAAGAAGGGTGGGCGGGGAGATGGACCCGGCGGCTGTGTCAAACCAAAGAACAGAATAAAACAGATGTCTAAGTGCTAAACAACAGAAAATGAACAGAAAGGTCTACCTATCTAACTAACAAACACCTGTTAAAACTGTACATGTATGACACCAACTGCCTAACCTAGTGTATATATCAACAGTCTCCTACGTATGTGTGCAGGGTAACCCGGGCTCACCTGTCCAACCTCCTGCCACCAACACACCAAGACAAAGGCCGACACAGAGCACACACTCAGAACAAGGGCCATAGAGAGTCAGCTGTGGCAGAGAGGCAGAACAGAGAGCTGCAGAGACAGAGGGCACCAGCCAAATCGAGAGAGCCTGGGAGAAGCTTCCTCCTTGTTAATTTCCCTGGCCTCGTGACTGGTCCAAAATGCAGGGAACCGCCAATCGTTGTACAGCATTTCACAGTTTGAATTGACCTATCAGGCAGGACACCGCACCTACAAAACAAAAACAGAGAAAAAACAATCATAACACCCCTACCCATACAGAACCAAGCCCAGGGCTTGCTCCCATATTCTACATAGCACGAGAGAGGGCATCTGTTACAGTGTTCACCGATCCTTTCTTGTGCCTAATGTCCAGAACATGGTTTTGAATAATCAACGGCACATGCCAGTATCTCTTCAACATGTCAAGCTTAGATATGTATCTAGCTGGGCCAATCTCATTAATACAATCATCGACTAGGGGCAAAGGAAAAGCGTCTGGGACAGTGACAGAATTCACCTTCCTATAGTCCGTACAAAACCGTAGGCTCCCATCCGATTTTGTGTCTAAGAGACACAGAGAGCTCCAGGAGCTGGAACTTGGCATGGCAAACCCATGCTCGAGCAGATAGGCCACTTCTATCTTCATAAACTTCCTCTTAGCTGGAATAACCCAATAGGCGCGCTGCTTTATTGGTGTGGGGCGCGTCAAAACAACGTCATGTTTAATGACGTTGTTTGTGGGGGGATATCAGTAAACAAAGATGGAAAAGCCAGTATAAGTTTGGCACTCTGGGGTTCAGCGTTTCGAAACAACAACCCATCCTCCTCGGCAGGTGACATGCTCACCGTAGAAACAGAAACCGTTGAGGGCACAGCCACAGCTATTACCTCTCGGGTCGTGGTGGGTTGCATGGTAGGTGAAAGGCTCTTACACCTCACAGCCATCACACCTCACTCAAAGGGTCACCCTTTTCTCACTTATCAGGTGAAGACACATGTAAACAGGGGAGTGGTCAGATATGTCTCCCTATGATGAAGATATATCTTCTTTCTCTATCTGCATTCACAGAAGTAATCTCACAAGTTTCCCGAGAGCAAAATAGACACCCCACTAACATCAGAACTTCCAAAAGTAATGTATACTTCTTGACCTCAAATGAGCCCCAAAGTCTAGGTGGCTCCAAGGGAAATCCTCTACACACTGAGTGCAGAGTGCCCTTGAAGCTATAGCTATAGCTTGATCCATGTGTCACAGACAACATCACAGAGAGTTTTACCGACAGTCTTATTGTAGCTAGAGGACATGGGTACAAAGCATACAAGCAAGAGAGTCTATAGTAAAATTGAAGTCACTGGTTAACATAAGTCTTCATACAACAAAAACAAACAGAGACATTTCTCATAACCGACCTGTGCCTTTCAATCCTTCGAACAATTACAATTAGTTCCCGTCCTGGGTCCTCTTGAAGGCTTGTAACTTCTGTATGAATCAGATGTTACTCTTAGGGCGAGCTCCCTCTTTTCCTTTTTCTGCCTGTCTTCGCCACATCAGTTGTTTAATCCTCTCGTTCCCCTCCTCAGTCGGCCTGACTACCGCCTTTTGGCGTCATCTATGCGGCTATTTGCCACCTTGATGTCCTTCTTAATCTCTTTGAGGGATTTGGAGTTCTCACAGCGAACTTTTTTTTTCTTTTGTAAGATTGCTTCTGAGTCCGCCATGTTATGTTTGTCTCGTTGCTTATCCTCTTTGTTTCTGATTGATGGACTCGTTCTATTAGCTGGATCAGTTTAGCTATTTTCTGAGAAAGCTAGTTTTCCGGTCGAATCTTCTGACCCTTCCTTGTGGTTAGCCAGCTCCAAAGCTAACTTGCCCATTTCACCATTCTCCTCCGTATTAGTTTTCTCTCTCTTTGCAGTTTTTATCAATTTTCCTCTGGTCATATTTCAGTGCCCTATCTAACAGTTTACATTAATATTTCTTAACCCCTTAACTGTAAGTAAATATTTAGGGCTTTTATTCTCACAAAGTCAGGGAGCTCTCAGATTATGCTGTTTCCATGGTGTAGACGCGCCGGAAGTCCTGATAACAATAATTTGACGATATTTTAATAACCCAAAAAACTGTTAAGGCTTATGTTCGATCTGTTTGCTCTGTAATAGGATATTTACTTTTACTATGATAATACCAAAGAAACAGCACAGAAGAAATATGTATACATTGCTTGGCATGTGGACTGGTCTTTTCTGTCCTCTGCACATCCTCGGTCAGTCTCTCTTCTGGTTTTCATCCCCAGACCAATGGCCAATGGTGACAACTCTGTCACTCACACAGAAAGGACATTGAACCAAGGAACAGCCAGATCTGACAGGGGCAAGGACAGGGAGGGTGGCCTAAAAGAGAAGGCTCTCCATGGCACAGACAACGCAGATAAAACACACACATAACACACATGGAACCAACTATTTACCAGGTCTAGGGATGGGAATCGAAAACCACTCCACCACCCACTGTTTCAATTCCTTGGAATTGTTTGCCATTTTTGCAAATCAATTCCAGTAGCCTCGAATGACGTCACCACGCACGTTGCGTAGCGTCATTTACTCAGCAGGAAACATGGTGCCTAAGCGGCACAAACGCTCAAGAGTTTGGTTTTACTTTACAAGAAAGGATGACAACAGGGCAACTTGCAATACTTGCAAAGTAGATGTAGCCAGGTGGAAAGGGTGCATGTAGTTTTTAATGTCCACCACCAGAGGGCGTTGCATTTTTAGGGGTACACCTGTGAATGCAGCAGGTGTTGGGAAGCGGTTTTGAGCGCAGAGTCCGGAAGTCGTTCGTGGCAGTGCTGAAGTACGCCATGTTAATGCAGATTTTGACTGATTTCTGGAGGTAAATATGTCACAAATTATATCTGTAATACCTAAATATGAATTTACCAACTTTAAAGAGTGTTTTGTACAGATGTACTGTTGAATGTTAGCTACTAATGTTATTGTTTGTGTTGGATGTGAACAGATTTCAAGACGTTTAGTGCATGAATTGTCAGAAGTCGGTGTGGAGTCCTGCCGCAGAGTAACCTGTGCTTAAGTGGATGCACTGCACAGTTAGTATTTTATCAAATTCCTGCATTCATTGTAAATTGCGTTTTAATACTAAGTCTGTTTATGTAAGACTGTTGTAAATTAAGATGTAAATGATGATGTGTGTTGTCAGGAGGAGCCACCACAGTTATCTTTGCACTATATTTGTACTGTTTATTTTTTATGTAGATCAGGCTATTGACTCTTATTTGGTAACTACAGTTAGTGTTAACTTTAAGACTGTTTGCACTGGAAGATGAGTCTCAGCTGCATAGCTTTGCACGCTGGAGCAAATGAAAAGTATTGGTGATACACTTTAAAGCAAACCAAAACAGTTTGTGACTGCATATAGGGAGGAGTTCCCTTGAATGTTATATTTTATTTTACTGGACCACAGTTTTGATATTCAGAATAAAACACCCCAAAAGACATTGCTGTGTCCTGAGTTCATTTTCACCAGGCTACATAGAAATTTCATCAAACGGAGGAAACACTACGAATATGCAAAAGCATTTGCTCACAAAACATGCAATAATCTTAAATGAATGTTATGTTTTTGATCCGCTCCGGACTAGTGAATCTTAACCCAGCAGCAGCGGTAACGTTTGCACGTACTCTCCCGTTAATACGGCAGGTAACTAATCGACAGGGGAATCGATAAAGAATCAAATTGTTAAACAGAATCGAAAATGGAATCAGAATCGTAAAAATCTTATCAATTCCCATCCCTACCCTTAACCCTTAACTCTTCTTATTTTGTCAGACTTGTCTCTGACTGGCACCCCTTTTCCTGATCAATCACACTACAAAGTTCTAAAATGTTGGGTTGGCAAAATAAATTTGTTCTAAATTCATATCATAGCGTCTTCCGTGTCTGGAATGGATGTACAGTATTCTTAGGTGTATAAGGTAACAATAATATAATAATAAGAAAACCTTGTTTGAATTGTGAAATGGGTTTGACTAAACGACAAAAATTTTGGTTTTGTCTATACTACTAGATATTTATACTATATCAACTGGATTAAATAGAATTGCATTACTAAAAAAAGAAACTAAAATACAATTTTCATTGACTAAAACTAGACTAAAATAGTCATGGATAATTCTGACTAAAATAAGACTAAAATGCTAAGACATTTAGTCGACTAAAACCTGACTAGACTGAAAGAGTATGGACGTGACTAAGACTAATAAACTAAAACTAACTAAATTAACTATAACTAAAATGACAGCTTGACACATAGACTAGACTAAAAATTAAGACAGGCCGCCAAAAACAACACTAGTTCAGTGGGGTGACTGTGGTGGTTCAGATGGTGCTTTCAGCACATCCGGCAAACAGAGGTCTTCATAGGCATTCAACCTCAGAACCTCAGTCCTCTGGTTTTGATGGAGACAATTCCTGACCATGAGCAGTGTTTGATGTCTCATCAAGGGCAGTTGGAGCAGGCGGGTGGTGCACTGGATGGTTAAGTGGATACGAGAGATTGCCTTTCAATAATTTTTCTCCAGCCCTTCTTCAAGTTGATGCTATCTACTCTAAAATGTTTGTTACGTCCCCAAAACATATTCAAATTTTCAACAAAGTTGAGTCCTGTAAGGCTTCATGTTCAACTGAGCCATATATTTAGGCTAAGTAGGTTAGAAAATATACTGCTCCCTCAAGGTGGAATTGGACCACTGATGAATGTTGTAATCTTCAGCTTCTCCAACAGTTTAGTGAGGACTGCTTAGTGTGAACATCCTCTTGTGCCACGTGTAGGATAATCAGTTTGATCGTTTGTTGCTGAGAGAGAAAATGTGGAAAATCTTTGCTTAGTTCGGTGACCATCGCGTTCGGAAGGCAGCATTTTAGTACAGATTTACTGCCCACATTCCTGATGACTGCATCTCCCACTATCAGCATGTTTGGTGCTGTACTGACCTCTGCTTTACTGCTAGGCTGTGTTTTGTCTCTGTTCTCATCTATCATCACTGGTTTAGTTGTATTACCAGTCCAATTCATCTCAGGATACCTTAGCTGGTCAAGTCGGTTCATTAAAGCTACTGGTCGGTAATCCTGTATACTCACCCTCATGGCTGTCTTTCTTTTGTTTGTGCCATGGTTGTATAGTGAGAACCCGTGTTTTCAGTACAGCAATCCTCTGTTGATGTTTCTGGCATTTTACACAGCAGTGGTAAAGCTGGAGTTACTGCATTGCTTGTATCACGTTGTCATTCAGTGTAGCACAAAAACTCTTTTCACTGTCAAGTTTAAGACCTTACACAATATAAATTAATATAGAATAATGTAAAAACGTTGTCCCACTTGAGCAAGCATTAGAAGTAAAGAGAAAAAAACTCCCTTTAATGGAAGAAACCTCCAGCAGAACTAGGTTCAGAGATCACAGACAACAACAAGGAGCAGCAGACACAGTAAAAACAAGATCTCTATTTGAAGATAATAGTTTAAACTAGAGGAAAGATGTGAAACTGAAAAACTTAAAATAAACTATGAATCTGAAAACATTTTTAAGAAGTTTTTATTAAAAGAAAAAAATTCAATAAATGGTTTATTCCAAAAATTATTCAAACTTGCATTTAAATTGAAAAACCTTTCATACAATTATTTATAGTTAGGTTTTGTTAATTATTTTACAAGTACAGTCACTTTTAGTTTCAAAGTTGTTGTTTTTTGTTTACAATTTTATCTTTCACAAAAATAGTTTTTTCAAATTAACAGAACGTGTGGCCCCGATCAAGCACCATATGGAGATCCCATCCCGACTAGGATGCTCAAAGTTCTTTTATGTTTGATCATCACATTCATATTAGATCAGATCTTTGCTAACAAGCTATGTACCACTTACTGTATGAACTTATAGTACATCATAATACAGAAACAGCAACCAATGATCTTCACTTAGCTTCGGACAATGAACTTTACACTCATTTACTGTACTATCTATACTCATCTTGTTAGCTATTCGGAGCTGCATTTTACACTATAAATCACAACATTTTACAGACATTTTTTACACAAACTGGAACATCCATCCATTATCTCCTGCTTATCCATGATCGGGTCGTGGGAGGTGCTGGAGCTTATCCCAGCTGTCTTCGGGCGAGAGGCGGGGTACACCCTGGACAGGTCGCCAGTCCATCCAGACATACAGACAAACACAAACTGGAACATGTCACTGGAATTAAAGGAACAGCACTAGGATGTTTTAAATCAAAATTAAATCTTATAGATTCCAATTTGTTCATGTTGATGATGAGTCTTTCATGCTTCAACCAATTCGGTGTGTGCTTTAGGCAATTTTATAAGGAAACACTTGAGAATTTTCCATTTCTACACAGATTACATCCAGCTATATTTATCTATGAAACCAGATGAAACAGCAACACTTTAAGCATATTTAAAAGTCACAAAGGCCTGGATGTCATCTAATTTTTGACTCCTTGGTCAGACATGGAGTGGAGTGAGGAAAGTGGCTTTCAAAACCCAAAACAAAATTGGTCCACCCCAAGGATTGACACATCCTGGACAGGGAGGAATGCTTGTTTGAGAGAAGAGTCTAGGAGGCCATTTACGTGAAAAAAGAACGACCATCTCTGAACCAAGGAGGAGGCCTAAGGGTACTTCTTTCACCATCTTACAATGCTGTGAGTGATGGGTTGTTCACGAACGAGCCAGCTCTAAGAGCCGATGCTTTGTAGAAAGCCGGAAGAGCCAACTCCTGTTGGGGAGAGTCAAATCTTCAGCTGCTCTGCTGAGAATCCATGCAGACAGGGGCGGGATGTTATTTTGATGGGCAAACTATGGCCAATCACATGCAAAGACAGACTAGGATGATACCATTATGTAAAAGAAGACAGAGGGGCAAACGCTCTGAAAACAGTGTAGTCATACAGGCCAGGTATATGGAAACACAGAGAGACTTAAATGCAAGTGCGTTGGGAAAAAATGTATGAATTAGCAAAATTTCTGAATGCAAACCTGCAGTAAAAATATTTACTGTATATAGAGTTATAATGTTAAAACTTTGGCCTTTATTTATTGGATTTATTTACTTTGGTCCTGTGTTTAGTTTTTCAGTTAAAGGTTTGATTAAAATGTTAAATGGTAAGTCAGTTGTTTTTTTTGTAATATATATTAAATGCATAAAAATAAGACATTTATGAAAACACTGAAAAAAATTGCTTAGCAACACGCAAACCATTCATAAATGCCAAAATATAAGTTTTCGAGTGAATTGTCATGAATGAAGTGCCATTTGGAAGCCATAAGAGCCGACTTTCCTAAGGGACCTGAGCCAAAAGAGCCGAAGCTTTGCAAAGAGCCGTAATTCTCATTACTAGATTGCAGCCATTCCCCAACTCTCTGTGAATGGTACACATGTCCATTGATCAGTGGACAATTATCATCTAATTTATCACATGCCCCATTGTTAGTCAGTGGTGCTAGTTTTGGTGAGTATGCAAAGGTATCGTTTATAAGGTTGGGGAAACCTGCAGTCAGCTGAGACTGAGGAGGAGATTTGGATGAGTCTTGAAACGCATCTCCCACTGAAAGATTTTGTTCAGATAAACAGAAACGTTTTAGGAGTGAGGAATCCCCTTGACCTCACACATAAAAGACAAGTCTAGAACTAACTTCTTCCACCTGAGGAATATCATATTGTCTCAAAGTGATGCTGAAAAACTAGTCCATGCATTTGTGAGACTAGACTGGACTACTGTAATTACGTATCTACTGATATGATGTCCCAATAACTCCTTAAAAAGCTTTCAGTTAATCCAAAATGCTGCAGCCAGTGTTCTGACTGGAATTAGCAAGACATATCATATTTCTCCTACGTTAGCTTCTCTTCATTGGCTCCCTGTAAAATCTCTCTCTTCTCTGCTCCTGACTGGTACCCAATGGTGGCCAACAAGGGACCAGTGCGGACAGACTGAAGGCAGAAGACACGAGGATAGGAATGTCCTCTGATGAGACAGTGCAGACTCCACTTCTTGTGGAGGGTTAAGTCTTTTAATGTGTGCAAAAAGATGTTTTTACAAATCATCTTTTACAAATCTGTTGTGGTAAGCGTAAAATTCTTTGCTGCTGTCTGCTGGGGCAGTAGCATCAGAGCCAGTGACACCAACAAACTGATCTGGGAGGCTGGGTCTGTGGCTGCCTCAGGTTGGCTCATTGAAATCCTTGGGCAGGTGGTGAAAAGAGGGGGCTGAACAAACGGCTATACATTATAAAACAGCTTACCATCTCTCCACAGCCTGCTGGTCAAAGTGAGGAAGTTTCAGTCATAGACCATTTCACATCCCTTGTGACCTTGTGCTATGAGGCAACAGTGCTAGAGCGTATGTGGTAACCACAATACCGCATGTGCCCCCCACATTAAATAATCAATAATTATAATTCAACAATATCACATATCTACATGATTGCAATACATTGTTTTTTTACAATCAGTAAATCAGTTCAATTGATGCCCAGATAATTTATTTTGAGTTTTGTGATAGTAGATAATAAATGAATTATAGAGCATGCACATATAACCAGGTCTTACAGTTTATAAATAAACAAAATTTGTTTCTAAAGCCAAATATTTATTATACTTGACTGCCAAGACCTCCAAGCTCACTGTGGTTGAAGCCCACTAGGCTTGGACGTCCCTTTACAGCTCTCTCCTTTTCTACAGTCCTCCTGTGGAAGAGGCACGTGTCATTTGTCCCTGCTCAATTATTTCTTATTGTTTTGTGTGTATTTAAGTTCCTGATCTAAATCCGTACCATTATATTATACGAATATGTTAGTATAGAAGTGCATGTAACATTAACAGACGAGTGTTGCTAGATTAAATGATTTAGTGAATGCAGTTAACTTCCATACTGTCTGTCTGTATTTATTTGTAAAGGAGCTGAAGCAGGCAGAATATTTACTTGTAGGTGTTTAATAATAATAATGATAATAATAATAATAATTTATACTTAATCAAATTAATCCCCTTGGTGAAAATTCTTGTAGACAGGGTCAAGATGGCAAGATATCGCCACCCTTTGTACAGTTCAGGTCACCTGTGATAGAAAAGCTGAAGCAGACAGATTATTTACTTGAAGGTGACAGTGGACTAGACTACTTCTGCTATGTCTGTTGTAGTAATCTCAAAGCAACGATTTGTATGTGTTTTTTTTATTTGTGTTTAGGGGTGCCAGTGTTTAATAAAATATAAATTGAGTATTAAAACATGTCTACCATAAAGGCATGTTTTACTTTTTGGGCTTCAGTTTCTTATAGAGGTAAACGTTTTCCCTCAAATTAAATTAAGGGATTGCTTCATTACACTATAAATACATTTTTAATTGAAAAAATTAAAAAAATTATTATTTTAACAATTTTATTAAACGCCTTCACCAAGCTCCAACCTCATTAGAAAATACTCTTCTTCCGCCACACAATTCCCAATTTTGCATGCACGTATAGATGACGAGCACCCCCTACAGGACGCCCCTTAGCATAGATCGCTACAGAGGGTTTTAATGTATCGCGAGAATTGAGCGTCTATGCAATCTGTTTTTTTTAAAGTCTTATGCCAGTCGGTCAACACGTGGGGAGGAGCAATTGACTTTGTGGAGCGACACGTGCAGAAAATTCACATTTCTCACTATTACTCTAATCGTGGTGGGACTGAGGACCCTAAAATATTGTAAGTATTATAAAAACTCTTAAAAAGAATGAGCGCATTTAATAAATAAATGGAGACTAATGTTAGCCAGTAGCCTGTATGTCGCATTCATTTGTAGTGACTAAGTTCAAATTAATTCACAGGGTTGTTACGCGCGTGTAGTGTATAAAACTATATTCACTGACATTTTCACGCGTATTTGCAAGCGGCCTACAGTTTGTCTTTATCACCAGTTAAGTGCAGAAATCCTTTGTCATTGAACAACTTACACATCACTAAGTTAACAGTCAATACACTCCAGCTAGCGTCTGTCCTTGTTGTGTATCTTAAATTAACGTTACCTTAGTGCCGTTTCTCATGTGGTCCATATGCACTTACTAGCAGGACCACATAAATACTACTTAGATAGTAGCAATTGCTTAGGAATTGTCAGCTTTAAGGCTACAATTGGGTGTCATTTTCGGCAGGCCGGCTAGCAAGCTAATGTGAAGGTCTAAGGCCCAGGACGGAATCACTCTCTCGTTTAACATGCATTATATCTCTCGCTGGTGGAGATCAGATTGCGTGTGAAGTAGTCTTGTGTAGTGCCTTTATATTGCGGCTTAATGCGATAGGCAGTCGGTGAAAATAAACGGCATAGTCGACTCAAACACGAGGCTTTAGTTGCGTCTTGTTATCAATTCCCAGCTATTGTCTTTGTGTCAAAAATAATGCCGTGGATAGAAAGGGCAATTGGTTGCATTGACATTTTAATAACGCTACATGTTTATATTCATAGAGGTTTTATTCTAAACTATCTTTCCCAATTTAATACAGTATATCATCTCCGCGGCCTCCTAACTACACATACTTTATTCCAAGTGGTGTAACGTTAGTGTTAGGTCACAGTCACCTCTGGTACTGGATTTCACTCCAGAAAGCGTTATAACGTCGTTGAACGCACCATAACTTGTTGGCTAGCTTTTTTGTGGATATTGCCTTATACATTTAAATAAAATACCGAATATATTCGGCATTGAACATTTTCATCCCCAGAATGAAATTATATGTATAAAGATACAAATTGTGTACTAAAGTGTACCTGCAGGCAGAGCAATGATGACAGTGGTATACAATTAGGTATAGTTTGTACACTTTAAGTCTAAGGGTGTGTTTGTGTGTGTGTGTACACACACACACACATCAGCAGACATTCTTGACACAATGATTTGGAACTAAAATTTACCAGTTTTGTATTATAAGATATTAAATGTATATTTATTGTTTAACAAGTGTAGAAATATATTAGTGTTATATTTTCATACCAATATTGCAGTGTCTCAGCTTTATTGTAAATCTTATGTCCCATTTGTCACAGAATAAACAGGCTGCTTTGTTAGTATTCACATAAACACAAACATGAACAATGAGATCACTATTTGCCACTCGAACACTAGGGTCCTATGAAATCTGACCCCCCCAACCAATTCAGTTTTTTTTTGTAAATTTTTATTCTCCTGAATTCCATGTTTTACATTACAATCATATCTATAAACCTATAAAGGTTCTAATTATGTAGTGGATGGGGGGGGGAAAGAACAATACAATAGGAAAAAAAATTCAGTTATTCATCTTCAACACAGTGCTAGGGGTCAGCAGAACATTTACTGGTTTGCTAATGAATTTCAACATTTACCTATAAACGACAAAAAACATTCATTTTTCGTGCAAAACAAAGAACCTTATGTGTTTCACATTAGAATAAAGAAACAAAAATAAAAGTACTTCATATTTCAAATTAACACAAAAATGTATCAAATAAACAGGGAACACTTGGAATACAACTCAGCTGAAATAAGATGTGTGACGTCTTGTTTCAGCTGATTTGTTTGTATGATCAAGAGTGAGCAGCTCGGGCTAGTATGCTTCTCGTCTCTGTTTCTGATGTGATGTAAAATATACTGTGTATATAGATGACTATATAGATGATTCTTGACTGTTTTTTGTTTTTTTCCCCCAAATAATCTGACTCTTATTCCTATACTCCTATTTCTTTCCATTCTAAGAACTTTATTTGACAGGATATAAAAACGTTTTTTCTTGTTTTTTCTTAGTGAATTATTTAATTGTATCTAACACTCTATTAAATAGGCAAACTTTTGCATCTTCCATCTGTCATGATCTTTTAAACAAATCCCAAAATAAAAGTGCTCCAGGTTACTGGAGCAAACCTCCAAGTAAATATGAAGTGCAGTATTCGTACGTTTTTAAGATGTAAACAGGTGCTAAAGATAATTAGCCTAGAAACAGAAGACAAGGCACTCACGTGTTTTTGTGATTGATCCTGCATGGGTTATTTTGACCTTGGAGATGTTACAAATTGCAGGCTTTGTGTCTACTTCACTCACAGTAAAAATTTCCACACTGACAAGGGGTGTGTGTGTGTGTGTGTGAGAGGCAACAACAAAAAACAATTTCAAAACTGACACCATGAGCTTGCAGCATGGCTTAACCCAAGGGTAAGCAACCCTGGTCCTAGAGCATGGGTAGACAACCCAGGTCTTTTTCAATTACGCTGCCCTTTACAGTGTTGATTGCCTGGATGTGTTCAGCCAATCAGAAGCTGTAACTTTAGAATATAATCAGGCTTTATTGTAAGTTGCAGTGTTTCCCCTACCATTATATAAAGGGGGTGCCCTTTGAGTACCAGTAAGGTAGAAAAGTGCCATAGAAGTTGAGACCATTTATGAGTTAATGTAGCAAATTTTGCTGATAAGTTGAAACTGTAGTATTGGAATTCTAGTAGTGGTGGGCGGATCGATCCAAAATATCGATAGTATCGATACCACGTTGGTATCGTTATCGGATCGATACTTGCATGCTGGTATCGCTATATTCTCTCTTCTACTTTCAGTGCGTCCAATCAATCAAAGAAATTAAACTTCCCGGTACAAACGCTCCTCTCACATCAACGTGACTTAGCAGCGCTGAGCAGACGCATGCAGACTGTAATGAATGATGGCACAGAGAAAGAGGATCATCTGCCGTATTTTACAGTGACAGACGGGGACTCGGGTCTCCCGCATCTCTGTCATGAACTGTAAACAGCATCGCTTCGCGTTAATAAGAGTAGCACGTCATTCATTCACAAAACTCCGTGGAAGTATAACATGACAATATGTCCTGATTAAAAACGTGATCAGGATTACGGTTTACTTGTATGCAAACATTATAATTAGGAGACAGGGTTGGAAAAAAAAAATGAACAAGAGAACAGCAGCTACAAAACAAACAGAGAGGAGGAGGAGGGAAGACCCCCGTTTTACAGAGACAGAGAATCGCTGCTGGAAAATGCACCCTGTCCTGTGTCACATCCATGAAACTTACACCACCAACCAGCATCAGTCCAACAACTTAACTGTCAAAATTATTCAATTATGGGACAAACAGAAACTGTATTTTAGGGGGGGAAGGGCATTTTCTGGCTTTCTGTCATTAAATGCACTCATAGAGAAATAAACAATTAGTAGCACCAATTGTGATTGTCTGTAGATTCAAGAGAACTATGCTGGAGCTATATTCACTTAATGTAACACTGATGTTTTTCTGTTTTGTGGGTTTGGTCGTGTTTAAAGCGATGTAATAACAGGGATTTTACTGAATCCTTGGTTCAAGACAACTGTCTTGGATGTGGATGTTAATGCATTTGGTTGTGTTTATCGCAATTTTAATGTTTTTTTAAGCATTTTAAACATTTTTAAAGCGCTTTTATGCGATTTTCCTGCAGGATTTTTTTTAATGGTGCATTTTTCGGCAGGCTATGAGGTAATAGTATCGGATTGGTATTGGTATCGGCGATACTGACCCTGTATTTACTTGGTATCGATACCACAATTTGCGGTATCGCAACTTGTAGTATATTTGGTCATATTTTTGGCCACACACAGAATTAGACAATGTACTACTTTATCGGCAGACACAGACCCATTGAAGTCCAACCTTTTTTTTTTCTCATTTTACTAGAACTGTGCTCAAACAAGTCTTTTTCTTTTTTTTTATATTAGTCGATGTCTATATATATATATCACCATATGAATCAAATCACTATTTCATTCAAGCTTGTAGCTTCATTTTTACTCCTAAGTAAAATGTGAACATATCAAAGAGATTTCTATATTAATCCAACATTTTCAAATGGCTTATTGGTATTATGTCTTTTGCAATATAGTAGGCTATTGCATTTGTGATTCATTTTTAGATATTTGTATCCCTGTGACATTTTTATTTATTTTTTTGTACGGCATAGAGTAGAGAAATAGGAAACAGTTGTCTGTTGTGGTGGTTTTATGGACCACAAGCACTTGCTTGGCTCTAGGACTGTGAAGCCTTGCATTGTGTGTGCATTGTGCCATGTCTGGATAGATTCCCAAAGTCAGGGGCTTCTAAAAAATAATTTTGTTGCCCCTTAATTTCAAATGTCCCATACTAACACACTAACTATATTGTTGTATTTTAACACTGAATTCTTATTTTCAATAATTTAAATAATTATATATACTTTATATACATAAATTATATGCCAGAGAACCATTATTTTTGAATTTTTGTGATGATTATTCATAAGAGATGGTGGTGGGAGAGGTACAAGCATGTAATTCCACCAGAGACCAGGGGGTGTTTTCCAAACAATATATATATATATATATATATATAAACAGTGGAACGTGTACTGTAAATAACTGTCATGACCAGCCGCTGCCATCCTTTAAACAATAAAAGAAAGAAGATTGTTATCCTCTGTATTAAACAGTTTTTTTCCCAACAATCTTTTTTTTCTCTAAACCTTGTCTGTGTCCATTTGGATGCATTTAGTTACACTGTTCCTCGAGCTTTCACGTACATTTTCTGTTAACATGAAGCATTGGCAGCCCAGGCATCAGCGTGTGTGTGTTTCACCTGCCACATAGTGCCACGTGCAATCCTGATGTGGCTGGAAAGGTTCCAATCACATGATTGGTTTGGTGCAGTGCTGTTCTCATGATTGCCTTCTTGTGTTGTCTGCCAAAACATGGATAAAAAGAGTTCTTTAGAAGTTACATAGACCGTGTATTAAAGTTGTATTGAGGAAAAGTTGTTTTGTTATAAGATCATGGTTTTACCCCTTTGCCCTATGTCAGTGATTATCAAAGTGTGTGGCGGGCACCACTGATGGGGCGCAGAATGGTGACGGAGGGCACAAGTGACTTGGAGGAAAAGTTACGCTCATCAAAGTTGCAAAGTTTTATGGACAGAAACACAAAAAAACAAAAAAAAAACTACTTCTCTCGGTTATAATTCTGTTTGTGTAGTATCTTGGCGGTTATAATGTGAAAATTTGAATATTCAGACACCCCTGATGCAGCACATGAAGACAGCGTGTGGAAAAGCATGTGTAAAATAATTTACTGTTACAGTCTGAAAGATCCTGACAGTCAACACTAATGAGAAATATAATCTGGTTAGTAAGAGAAAATCAGCGGTTCAATAGTTTAAGGTGGTTCGGATTTCCTGCAGAAAAAATATACTTTGTAGAATGTGTCTATAAAAGCGCCACAAACTCTGAAGAGTTAGTTAAACTTCAGTCTTTCAGACACAAACCTGCACCATTTACCTGTAGTGTGTCTTAAAAAAAGATAAGTGATAACTAGATAAGAAATGCAGTAAGATACCATACCGCCAAGACACTGTGCCCACAGCAATACAAGTATGACAAAGATGGTTTTTAAAAGCCACTATATTGGTACAAGTTGTCCAGTAGTTGGCAGGACAGGTGCTGTCAGAAATGTTCATGAGTGTCCAGAAGGTTCTTAGTAATTTTTTCCAGAGCTATATGGTTAAGTCGGACGTGTGAATCTTACATGGAATGAACATTATATAGATCAAGTAAAAAATTGTTTGTCTCCAAACGAGCTATTTGCCTCAGTATCAGGAAAAATAAATTTAATTTAAAAAAATGTACATAATAGTAACTTTCTTTACTTCAGTCATTGTTTGAAAACAATACAAGAAACACAATTCTGATTTAATTATAATATTATAATTAATTCCTATAATGTCTTTGAATTGCACCTGAAATGTTTTGTACAAGAAAAATACTGGGATATCCCTCAGGCGTCACGAGGGACATTTTTGTCCACATGGGCAAATTTTTGATCTTCATCTGGCTGTCATTTTGTCTGTGTTAATGCATATGTCACAGTTTCTTGTAACAAAGTCTTTCTCTTGACAAAGTTTGGGATTCAAATTTAAATTTTTCTAATATATTACTGGATCACTATGAAACAAATTTACTATCCTCTTGTATCACTAGGGACAAAAATGTCCTTCTCCTAAAAACTGCTATAAAAATATGACAGATTAATATTTTTTTCTGATTTATTTTGCATAAATCACTTAAACTACTTCAGCCCTGCTCAAAACTACCAAACACTCAATTATTTTCAAGATTTAAACCCTTTAAATGCCAGTTTGATTGCTTGAAGTCACAGATGTTTTTTATGAAGAAAACACAATAAATTTGATATTTTCCAAAAAAATGTTAACTGGCTGGGGCAATTTTTTTAAAAATCAGTAACGAGCATGTTAACAAACACCCAAAATATTGACTCTTTTGCATGAAGAGTTTTTGTGTAGCATTAGATTTACAATTTACTACCCTCCTGTATCACTATCTGTATCACTACAAACATGACCCCCTTCTCTAACTGCTCTTCTGTTGAGAAATCAAAAATAGTGAGTTTATGCACCTGGCTGTTTTTAGCCTTCCATGTTTGTATTGACATGGAATAGTGCATGTAGCCTGCTAAAATAAGCACAGAAACCATTAAAATGAGAAGAATGTTCCTGTAATAGGGGAAAGGTAAAACACCTGTCACACGTACACACAATGATATACGCGCGCACACACACAGGTTGACACAGAGCATGCGTCGGTAAAATCATCCAAATAATCCAAAAATCACAAAGGAGATAATAAACAGTAAGTAAGTACAGTGGCCGAGACAATCTAGAAAGTGAATGGAGGTTTGAGGCGCATCAACGCTGAATAAAAAGAACAGGGGCTAAACCAAGAATGGGTGACAAACTATTTGTAAGGTGATTACATGCTCTTTGCCGTTTTGTGAATGTAAGTCTTAAATGTGATCAAAGTGGCCTTAAAAATTCTTAATTTTGGCTTCCTTAAATCTGCAGATACCCTGCTTTATATACCTTTCAGCATTCATAGTTCCTTCCAAAACACGCAAGCTGCCCATACCGTGTGTGTTTATGAACCCCTATACCAGGGGTCTCAAACTCAATTTACCTGGGGGCTGCTGGAGGCAAAGTATGGGTGAGGCTGGGCCGCATCAGGATTTCCACAAGAAAAGCGCTGATAAAACATTCCAATGTTCTCAAATATCTTTA
>JAUYWH010019284.1:0-20757 GCA_034779795.1 Ctenopoma multispine
ATCTATCTATCTATCTATCTATCTATCTATCTATCTATCTATCTATCTATCTATCTATCTATCTATCTATCTAAATCAACCTAATAAATCAAAATATCAAAAAGCAAATATGTTAAGTACAATGAATGGCTTACATAAAAAAAAAAATCCACATTTTTTTGTACTCTGAGGCCTAGTAAATGGTTAATCCAGTCCTGATCAGGAGAGAGATCAGGGAAAGATTAGAGAGATCACACAGACTTTTTTGTTACAAAAACATCCAAAACATCTGCACTTTTCAATAACGAATAATAGGAGACGCCCTGTTCTTCTGTTTACTGATCTACCCAGAGCTGTCCTAATGTTCTAAATTCTCTGTATGTGTGTGTGTGTGTGTGTGTGTGTGTGTGTGTGTGTGTGAGCAACCTAAGGAACAAAGAGACCTCCAACCTGGCTGTCTGTCAGGGCGGGAGCTGCAGGGAAACTTTGGCATGGGCTGTTTATGATCTTCAGAGGAACTGCTGCCTGTTGTCCTGAGAAATATCTACCCACTCAGATCTGAACCTGTTAAAGTTAAATTATAGGCCAGTGTCAATACTTTCCCAGTTCTCTAAAATATTAGAAACATCTCTATAAAATGATATGAAAGTTTTGTGGATAAACATGGGTTACTGACAGATAGCCAGTATGGATTCAGAAACAACTAATCAACAAGCTTTGGCATTAACAGAATGTATCAATAATAGGAAGTATGCACTTGGAGTGTTTTTAGTTTTAAAGAAAGCATTTGACACTGTCAACTATAATATATTAATAAGAAAATTGGAAAAGTACAATATCTGGGGTTTGGTTTTAGACTTGATAAAAAAGTACAGGCATCAATTTGTACAAATAAACCAGTATAAATCTACATTGATGAATATTGCATGTGGAGTACCTCAAGCATCTGTGTTAGGGTCAAACATATTTATTATGTTTATAAATCACATTTGCAGAGTATCAAAAATACTAAAATTCTTATTAGTTGTAGATGATACAAATATTTTTTGTTCAGGTGTGGGATTGCACGTGATCACAAAGGAATTCAATTTTATGGGACGTTGATGATCTTCAGAGTAACTGCTGCCTGTTGTCCTTAGAAATATCTACCCACTCAAGCAGGTCTGAACCTGTTAAAGATAAGTCACAAAGCACTGATCCTGATGAGTTGCTGTTAGAACCACTTAGTGGTTTTGCCTTACCATTTCAGCATGTTTAATGATAACACAATGGAGTTGTTTTAGTTTGCTTTTGACTTTTAAAAGATTTTTTTTTTCACACAGCATCTTCTCAGTCAAGTAGTTGACATTCCAGCTGATCAACCCCACAAAAGAAAATTATTCACTTTTAAGAGAAAACACTATAAACATCTGGAACATGGCAGTTTCTGTCTCCACTTTATTTAACTTTGTTTTATTGCTGTGCATTCTTTAAGCAGTGTTCTAATGACAAAAAGATCCCAAAAAAAGAACCAAAAGACACATATTTATCCTAAAGAGATCAATACACAACCAAAAAATACAGTCGTATATGAAATGACTGTGCTTTAATTTGTGAAATCTATGCAGCCTCAGATTGAGATGTGACCATCTACAGAGAGGTTTCAGTTCCTCTGACCACGCACGCTAACTCAGCTCTGAGGAACCAAAACCCAACCCGGTACCCATGTTGGATCAGGTTCAACTAAAACCCAACCTCACTCATACTGCTCAGGTGAGTGAGGTTGGGTCAGATTTAGTTTTTCTGCCATGGTTTAAGTTAGATTTGTGTCCAACACCTGATTGGATCTAAATGGATCCAAGCATATGAGGCATCTGTTTGTTGATGGGAGAAAAAATGAAAACTGTGATCTTTCATGATGATTGATGATTCATCTTCAAAATGATTTGTTTTGCACACGGGTGGAATTGGACTTTCACTTCCTTACTGTATATAAT
Organism: Ctenopoma multispine; assembly: GCA_034779795.1. Classification (NCBI taxonomy): domain Eukaryota; kingdom Metazoa; phylum Chordata; class Actinopteri; order Anabantiformes; family Anabantidae; genus Ctenopoma; species Ctenopoma multispine. Next base: position 1,956 of record JAUYWH010019284.1, read on the forward strand.
TTATCTTTGAAACTGTTGGATCACTTTAAAATTCTGACTTTTGGACCTGAGGACACCTCCACTCCAGACAATCTCCAAAAACTGTCTGAAGAGTTTCAGCAGTTCGTATTCTTGTAAATACTACAGTTTTGGCAATGTAGCGTGAGAGAACCCCCCCCCCCCCCCCCAACCCGCCCCTCAAAAGAAAGAAAATCTGTACTGGCACCGCCTATAGATGACGTCATTGACAAGCTACTAGTATCGTCCGTCTGTTTAGACCTCTCGAGCTTTGTATTTAAAGCGTGTAAGGGAGACGTGCACGAACAGACTTTCTTCATTCGTTGCCATCGAGTTGACCTCAGTGTGATCAAACAAACCGCATGATGAACAGCGAAGGTAAGAGAAAAGAAACACACGACACAATATTTCACTGCTAAAGTGCAGACCACCACCCAGCAGCTGCTGCAGGACGGCCAGCACATAAGCTCCAGCCTACAGACCGCCGGGGCCTTGTCCAACACTTTTAGAAACAAATGATTCACATACCAACGCGGTTTAAATCCGTCTTCAACTGTGTTTGATGCAAGTTTAGCCCAATGTGCAACAGTTTATCCATATTATTTCTGCAGATCTGTGAATGAAATAGTTTTGTCACGTAGGAATCTTGTCATGTAATTTTAAGGAACTGTTTCATTTACCTTTAGCCATTGTAGTTCTGGAAGTACTGCACTTTTTACTCCACAAATGATGGTGCATTATTATGGAATGATCATATGTCGGTGAATAAAGTCCTTAAAATCACCTGCACCTTTAGCAGCTGCAACAGTAATGACAGTTAAATATTAATTAGTACTACTAGATACTTTAACTTTGGTACTTTCAGTATATTTTGGACAATATCATATTTCAGGATAATAGCATATTACAGGCTCATTTGTGCATTATTGTTGTGATGTTTGCAAAAACAAATCCATCAAATTAATCCAAAGTCCTTTTCATGGTGTCTGATTGATTAGGTCCTATCTTCCCCTCAGCTCTGACAGTTAAAGGAACAACAACGTTACCAAATCCATAGTGACCAAAAGTGCACAGTGCTTATAGGCCACAGTATGTTAAAATAGAGACACAATGTTGTTTTCTACATCAGTCTTTCTTTTCCTAGTCCCTCAACATCTCTACCTTCACTTTTACCCTTCTGCCTCCTTTTTCCCATCCATTACTCTTCTCTTCTCCATCTCTTTTCCTTTTGTACATCCATCTGTTCTTTGTCCTTTCCTTTCTGACTCTTTTAATCCTACCTCTTCAACTCCTTTCATACATTCTCCTGTCCTTCTCTACCTCCTCATTTTCTTTTTTAGACCTTTCCTTCTCTCATTATTTATTTCGTCCACTGCTTTCCTAGAATCTTATCTGCATTTCTAACTCTTTTTGTCTTTTACTACTTTCTCCTGTTCTTGTTAACCTTCCCCAGTCTCAAAAATGTTTTTGTATTGTATGTAATGTATTTTAGTTAGTTATTGCATAACTGCCTCTGCACCTCCTCTGCTTTACATTTAGCCATCTGGCAGACACTTTTATCCAAAGTGACGTTCAAATCAAGCAAATATCTCGGTCACGCAGAGGAGACAGTATGAGTAAAGTGTAGTTAGAGGAAATGTTTTTTCGTGGAACACAAAGACTCTAAGTGCATAGGATGGTGCAGAGGAGTTCTGTCTACAATCCCTTTTACAGTGGGCGACAGGGACTGTGCTTGAATCAATCAAGCATCTTGGTGGATCTGCACGATCTCTGTGTCGTGGGGAGAATAAATAAACGCGACCAAATAGAGACAGATGACATATGATAAATGAGGCTAAACATGAGGCTGTTTAGTTAGTTTGATAAAAGAACAAGGTTTAACTAATTATTATTCTAATTTAGTTAATATAGCAAAACTGCTTTTGAATTATTATTACATTTTGTCTGTAACATTGCAATTAATCTCGATTAATCACAGAAAAATCATGCGATTAATATTGATCAAAAATTTCGATCTCTGTCCATTGCTAGTTATCTACACACAACCCATAATGACAAACTGAAAACATGTCTTTCCACTAAAAGTAGCTTAAATGCTTCCACGAGCTTTACACACCTGGATTTATGCAGTTTTTATCTTTCTGACAAAGTGTTTTCACTGCTTTTTATTTAATTGTTCTCTGTGCGCTCTAAAGAAATTTGGATTAACTGTGTTGTAATTAAGATAATCGTTAGAGACATCTTGTTTTTACACATAAAAATGCATCCATGACACAGATCAAGCACATATGCAGCGTGAAACGAAATATTTAACATCTGTGGCAATAAGTAATTTCTTTCCTGGGAACAGTGCAGAGTGAGATAAATTTACTTTGTTTCTTCTGTTGTCCCTCTGGTTTCATGTTAACCATTTGTGACTTACTGGAACAGCTGCAGGGTGCTTCAGCTATTTGACGATTGCCTAACTTCTTGAGAATTTCTAAGTCAAGACAGTTCTAATGAGATTTAAGTGCAACTACAAAAATGTTCAACATAATTAAAATGACATACAACATAAAAAATTTTTATCAAATAAAGTTGTAGTTTTTGTAATGTTGATAGTTGAACCCACTATCGCTGACTGAATGGCAGGTGTCTCCAACGTTTTTTCCCGTGAGCTACTTTCATAAAATTAAAATGGCCGAGAGCTACTCATGCTTTCTAACGTTTATTCTCAGTTTTTTCAACCCAAATACGCTTGTTTTGCTTGGACATTTACAAATGTTGGTGTCTACAACTCACATTTTGCATTAAAATATCACAAAAATATTTAATTCTCTTAAAAGTGCATTTTCTATGTCTGTAGTGTAGTTAAATATTCCGCCTCACACTTCTGAATTAAAACAATGCTGTCAAAAGAAAACAATGCAATTACAAATAATATTGTAAATATAGTACTCACATGTCCAGTTTCATGTGTGTTGTGTATTCAGTCTTTCTCAGTCAACAAGAGAGGTGTATGGTGGAGGGAAGCCACTTAGGTCTACTCTTATGGAATCATTTAAATGTTCATCTGTCAGTCTTGTTCTAGACTTTGATTTCATGACATTCATGATATTAAATCATGAGTTAATATTAACTCATTGATGATTGATAAACTAAAGCAAACTAATGGCTCACTAAGCACAGGGAAGACACACACCTACAATACCTATGACTGTGCCCTCACACTCTCCCCCCCTTCTAAAATCACGCTGGGAGAGTGTGATAAACAGTCTGCAGTTGTGTTATACCTGCCAGGGATGTGATGGACTGAAAACTTGAAAGGTTGCATAGCAATATACCAGCGAGTAATTCTGGCATTTTGATCCTTTATTCGATCCATTCACGTCAAGGCCTTGTGGTCGGCCTCCAAAGTGAATTCTCTCCCAAGGAGATAATACTTGAATGAATCCAGTGTCCATTTTATTGCTAAGCATTCCTTTCCCACAGTTGAATAGTGCATCTCTCTAGGATAGAGTTTTTGACTAATGAAGGCCACAGGACGGCAGTCATCTATGGAACCCTGTAGTAAAACAGCACCTAGGCCACGTTCAGAAGCATCAGTTTGCCAATAAAAATGCTGAGTGAAATCAGGGTTTTTTAAAATAGGATTCTTACTCAGTGCCTGTTGTACATCTTTAAAGGCAGCTGTTGCCAACTCTGTCCACTGGAGCTGGTTTGGACAACTTTTCCTCGTCATGTCAGAAAGGATGGCTGCTCTGTTAGAGTAGTCCGGGATGAATCGCCGATACCATCCTGACAGCCCAAGAAAGAATTGCAGCCGTGGCTTAGTCTGCGGAATAGGGTACATCTCGATTGCATGCACCTTATGGACCTGGGGCCGGATGAAATCATTACCAATAACATAGCCAAGGTACTCAGTTTCAGCCTTAGCAATAGTGCATTTTGATGGGTTGATAGTTAGACCGCTGTCTGCAGTCACTCAAAGATCACCCTTAGGTGCTCCAGATGTTGCTCCCAGCTGGCACTGTGAATGACAATGTCATCTAGATAGGCAGCTGCAAAATTAGATAAGCCAATCAGTACCTTATCCCCGAGTCTCTGGAAAGTTGCAAGCGCCCCATGGAGTCCAAAAGGCATCACTGTAAACTGGAACAGTCCCCAGGGGGTCCGGAACGCCGTCAGCTCACAGGACTGTTGAGTCAGTGGTACCTGCCAGTAACCTTTGCTGAGGTCAATAGTTGTCAAACATTTTGCATTCCCAAGACTTTCAATAAGATCATCAATCCTAGGTGTCGGATAGCAGTCAAACTTTGAGATGGAATTTAGATAACAAAAATCAATACAGAATCTGAGTCTTCCATCTTTTTTTTTGGTACCAGAACAATTGGGTTGCACCATTCACTGCTAGAGGTTTCAATTATCCCTAGGGACAACATCAGGTCTATTTCCCTTTTCAAAGGCACCAAAAGCCGCTCTGGTATCCTATAACTTAATCTTCTCACAAGTACATTATCTTTTTAAACAATATTATGCTGTGCCACATTGGTACAACCAGGATTTACTTGGAAAATTGCAGGATGAATGAGAGCTTTTACCTGTGACTGCTGCAATTCAGACAGGTGACCAATTACCACACCCATGGTATATAGCCAACTCCATGCTCCAGGCTCTCCCTTTTGCTGGGGAACTGCTATCCAGGGAAAAGGTAAAGTGGAACACTTACAAACTATCTTAATTCTGTGGCAATGTTAAATATTCCACCTCATTAATAATGTTAAATAAAATTATTTTATCAACAATGTCTCTTTATTTAATTTTGAGAGTTAATATTAACTCATGGTTGATAAACTAAAGCAAACTAATGGCTCACTAAGCACAGGGAAGGCACACACCTACAATACCTATGACTGGGCCCTGGTAAAGTGAAAGTAAACTGAAAACTTGAAAGGTTGCATAGCAATATACCAGCGAGTAATTCTGGCATTTTTTTCCTTTATTCCCTCTATCCACGTCAAGGTGTTTCAGTCCATCACATCCCTGGCAGGTATAACATAACTGCAGACTGTTTATCACGCTCTCCTAGTGTGATTTTTAGAAGGGGGGGAGAGTGTGAGGGCCCAGTCATATCTATGCACGCACACAAATGAAAGTGTCTGGAAATCTGACTTTTAAAACATAAAAGCCAAAACACACACACACACACACACACACACACAGCGGTGCAGCACGATGCACATAACACACACCGGGAGCGGCACAAATTTTTTTTCAATCATATTTCAACTGATATTAAGTAAACGAAATCATCTGTTAATATGATTTTAGTAAATGTTCCTTGTTGTAGCATTAAATAACATATTTCTACAGTTTGGAACCTCCCAGCTGTATGTAGAATGATTTCCTGTGCATTTGATTTTTTTACACAGTGAGAACATCTGTGCGCATTTCTGCAGGTGACCACAACACTAACTTTATTTTGTCCCCGACCAGATTCAGGATCGTCCAAAGTGTAACAGTAAATTATTTTGTGATGTTTTCCACGCGCTGCCCTCGTGTGCTGCATCAGGAATGTCTGCATATTTAAAATAGACAACCGCAGCAAAACTACAAAAACAGAATCATAACCGAGAGAAGCAGTGAAAGTACAGTGAATGAAGGTTCACCCCCCTTGGCGAGCTACTAGAAAAGGGGCGGCGAGCTACCACCTTTAAAGATCACAAAGTAACACATTACATCAATATATATTTTTTGTGTGTGTGCAACATTTGCTTAAGCCCTGATGTTACCACATAGGCTACACTACACTGCTTAAAACTATACATTATGAGTAGGCAGTTGACATATATATATATATATATATATATATATATATATATATATATACACACTGTATATATTACAAAAAATATTTAGTCAATTGTACAGCACCAAGTCTGGAGTAAACTGTTTTTTCTGTTGCGGTTTATTTCAGCTATGTATCCCCCTCCCGCCGGCCCTGCACCGAACATGTATGGCAACATGCCCAATTACGTGGGAGCTGTCCCAGGAGCAGGTAGGGAACATGCTCCTCCAAAAAAAAAATCATGATGTGACAGAGATTCAATACAGGCATGATCTTGATGTTCTTGCATTGCTAGTTTTCTAATGTGATGTAACTGCAACTGCAAAGATGGTTAACATAATTAAAATAGATAATAGAAAATAGATTGATTTCATTAAATAAAGCTTGGAGTTTTTGTCATGTTGAAAGTTGATCCCACTTTCACTGTCTGTATGGTTAGTGCAAGACTACTTCTAGGAGCCAGTTAGCTTAACATTATGAGTGAAAGCTGGTCAGGCCTGTTTTTACTGTTGTGGTTTATTTCAGCTATGTATCCGCCTCCCGTTGGCCCTGCACCCAACATGTATGGCAACATGCCCAATTATGTGGGAACTGTCCCAGGAGCAGGTAGGGAACATGCTCCTCAAAAAAACTAATCATAATGTGACAGAGATTTAAGACTTGTTGCTCGAAGATAATAACAGGACCTTAACAGAGTGGATACATTTTTGTTCAAACTATGTTTTGCAGCTATTGCAAGCAGGCAGATAAGCAGCAGGCAGGGGATAGATGTTTCCTTCCACAGCTGTTTAATACTATGTGTTTATTTATCATTTACACCAATGTGTAGAAAAGGGAAAGAAAACAGAATATAAATGTGTGCATCAGAACTTTTTGAACGTGTCTTTGAAGGGACCCACCCCATAGTTGGGGAACCACTTTTTTTAAACAATAAACTGCATATAAACTAATTAAAGCTAGTACAATTACAATGGTAAAATGCTGCTTGTACCTTCATTTGTACTTCATTAACAATCTTATTATCCCCTAGTATCTACACATGTAGGTGATCTCTTATTAGATCTCCTATACTCTCAGATTTTCAGTCTATCAGTCTTTTTTTGTATCTCTTTCCTTTTTTTTTTCAAGCTGTGTATTCCCCTCTTGCTGCCCCTACACCCACCATGCCGAACTATGGTAATGTGGCAGGTATGTGGTATTGAATTGAATTGAATTGAATATTGGTTCTTCACAAAACGTTCACATTTTTGCCGCTATTTAAAAATTTCTTGTTGCTGCTGCAGGAGGTCATCTGCCCCCTCCCATGCCCACGGAGCCTGTGGCCCCACCACAACCTACTTCCATACCCACTGACTGGAGGTAAGATCTGATGTCACCTTTGTCACTGAGCTCAGCCTGTAACAACAAGCAAATCGCAGGCGGTGGGGTGCTCATGTTGCCCTCTGTCTGCTGGATAGAGTCAGGTTGTTCAGGTTAAACTCGTGATGTGAATCTTCACTCTGTGTGTGTTCTAGTATCCCCTCTCTGTCGGAGGGTGACGCGCGTGAGGCGTTCAAAGACTTTGTGTCGTCCCATTGCTGCTACAGTAGTTCACCAGCTGATGAGGGAGTCATCACCAAGATGGAGCCAAACAACACATTCAGGGTGATCTGATGCTCACACTGAATTGAAACTCACATTGAAAAAGGACTAATCTATTATAAAATATATGGTAACAGCCGAGTAATACCATTTAAGCAGATAAGACTTAACCGCTCTTTAAGATGTACCATGACACCAGATGAAAACTATTTCTGTGTGGGTTGTTACCAGGTAAGTATGAAGCAACTGATGCATAGTCACAAACACTAACTATGTAAGAAAAGACAATTCTTTGGAAAGTACTAGCTTAATTTTCTGAATAGTACATGATTAAACTTGGTCTGTTATCAACATAAACATTGTGTAATTGCAATTGTAACATCAACTAATGATGTTGAGTAATAGAGGGGTTGATTCAGCAAAAAGTAAAAGTAATTATCAACTTGAATTAGTCACAACTACAAGATGCTTTAATAAGGAGAAATCAATAGTGTATATGAAAGTGGGAAAGAGGAAGATTAATGCCTGGAGTGGCCTTTAGGATAAGGTGGTGATTGGGTGGAGGAGGGTTGTCTGAAAGATAGAAATAGGAAGATGTTTAAAGAATGGACTCTATGAGCTGATTGTCTTCAGAGCTCGGGAAGAAGGGTTATTTATTTGAGACGGTGATGACAATTTCAATAGAAAGAGCGTGAAAAAAGCTGAAATGACAAAATTCAATTATTGAACTTTCACCAAAGCTTCGAGATATTAAGTAATAGTGGAGATTTTTCTTAGTATTTCAGCTGTAGTTTCCCTATGTTTACCTGCTCATTACATGTGGTAATTACCAAAAAAGAAAACAAATCCACATAAATATCTGTGATTGATTTTTATTTGTAATATTATTTCAATCATTATCACATTAATAGCATCTATTTGTCATTAACACTGCATATGTAATGTATCTTTAGTACCGGCTGGAGACCTTTACTGAGTCCAGATCAACTGACTGGGCCTACAAACCTCATGAAGGTATACACGCACATACACAAACTAATTCCACTGAAATTGTGTCATTAATGCTTTATTTAATTTCACAGTGGTGGATGAAGTATCCAGTGAGCTATTAGATAAAGGCAAAAGTTAGATTACTTTACTTTTTGTGTCGACTTTATTGGTTGAAATTTATGGTTGAACACACTTTTGCATCATGTGATTGTTGTTGGTTTTTTTATAAATTTCTGTAAGGTCTTAAACTTGCTATGTAAAGTTACTTGAGATAATTTTTGCTGTGAACAAACATTCTGCTGAAAAGGTAAAGGAAAAAGCAGCAGTATTTATGATGCTGGGCTATTTCTAGATCAGAAATTGAATTTAGATAAATTTGGGGCTTTGATTATGTCAACTAAAGGTCAGAGCGCTTTTATCCATTGAATCACATGTTACGGTTAGATTAGATTAGAAGGAACTATGTTCTTGTGCAGAAACGGTGTCTAATCGGGGCAAACAAACAGTGCAGGTATGAGTAGAGACCATTTAAATCTGCTTGACAGGAACACACAATCATTTTGGTGAGTGTGACGCCTCTCTTGTGTGACTGACAGGTGAGCCTCCCGACTTTAACACTCAGCCTGCCCCCCAGCCCTGGGAGGTCAAAGCGACAACCCCCAGCCTCTTCACCAACCACAAAGAGGAGCTGCGAGTGCCCTTCACATCCTCCATCAAGGTGACTGCTAAGCAAAACCCAATTAGAGAGCAGGGGCCTAATTTATAAGAGGGGTCTTGTGAAGGCCAGGACATGATTGTGGTGCCTCTAGCGGATGTACAGCCTCCTTCACTAGTCCCCGTTTTGCATGGTCACTCAGTTTTTGAAGACGTATTTACACTACAAACCATTAAACCCATTCACTGATGTCCATTTAATTAATTGTATGTCTTCTAGTTACTTTGATAAATAATAATTCATTTCAGATTCATATTTGCAATGAATTTATATTACTTTGTAAAGAATTTGTAAAATGCTTCTAGTGACTGTCATGACTAGTCATGAAGTTATAATGGTCCTCATAATGGAGGTTCAGTGAGACCTTATAGAACTGTTATAGAAAATCTTAAAGACCTTCGAGGAGTTATTGAAGGGGTTCCAGAGGTCCTGGAGGTACACTATTAAAGGATAACCTGGGGTCCCAATGCAGTTCCAGAGGACCTTGACAATCTGAAATCTGTCTTTCCTGGATACCAGAGATAATGGGTGTTCTGTAGCTTGCAGGTGTCCTCTGTCAGTTAGCTGCTTATTAAAGCTCAGACTTAACTATTGACCTGAAGTAGTAACATTAAACGTGTGTGTGTGTGTGTGTGTGTGTGTGTCTGTGTGTGTGTGTGTGTGTCTGTGTGTGTGTGTGTGTGTGTGTGTCTGTGTGTGTGTGTGTGTGTGTGTGTGTGTGTGTGTAGGACTGTCACACCTGCCTTGCCACAGGGAAGGAGCAGTGTGATGGGTGCAAGGGAAATGGATATGTAAGTCAGTTAATCAATTATTAATAATACACAACATAAAAATGTTGTCTACAACACTTTTTACATGAATATTTCTGTGTGTGTTTCTCTGCAGAAGCCATGCTCTTCATGTAACGGCACTGGGAAGCAGAATGAAGAGGCCTGCTGTGACTGTGACGCTACGGGCAAAAAGAAGTACTGCAGTGGCTATTTCCTTTTTCAAAGTGGTGTCTGGGGAGGTTTGATAGGGTGTTCAAAAGCTTCCAGGACTCCTTCAACTGGTTCTATAAGTCCTTAAAGTTTAAAATGTCAGATATCAGATTGTCCCTGAACACACCAGCAGAGAGTTTTCAAAACAACTTACAATGTAGTGATAGCGCCACTTTTTATTTAAGAATTTAATTTGTAGAGAAACACAGCATTAACTCTGATAACTAAAGCTGATTATAAAAAAAAACTAAAGCAACTGAATCACTGAAGAAATTAGTTTAGAAAAATATTTGTGTGTGTGTGTGTGTAGGTGTTCCAAGTGTAAAGGTGAGGGAATGACGGAGTGTAAAACCTGTAAAGGAAAACGACGACTGGTGGCTTACATCCAACTCACAGTGGAGTGGTGAGTACTGATACTACAGAGGCGGTCAGATGCATTCTGAATTATGGAATCATAGTTAGGAGTGAAGATGGCATCGCTATTTTTATTTTGTTTTCATGCTCCACACATGTACTATGAATAGTGTCTTATACCCATTACAAATTATTAGAGCCTCACAATTCAATCATGAAACCTAACTACAACTAAAACACTGACTAAGACATGACTAAAATTAAAACTGACTAAATCTTTTTTAAGAGAAAATAAATTGATTTGATGTGTGATTTAAGTGTTTCCTTATTTTTTGAAGCAGTGTATATTACATATAAACATTATATCTGCATCTGTGTTTAGGAATAACCAAGTGGAGGACCATGTTGTGGATCAGAACTCTGGTCTGACGACTGATGAGCTTCGCTCAGCACATGGGAAGGAGCTGTTCAAGAACAGCCAGTTCCTGGTACACACACACATGCACACACAGACAGCACGTTACTCTGTTCTTTGCATACAATATCTATTTCCTGTCTGTTTTGTTCTTTCCTAGAAGTGTGTTTTGTCCTCTATTGCTCCATGACTTTTCATTTTTTCCCCATTTATAGTTTTTATTGGGGAACTTTTTCCTCATGCAATTTGATTTTATTTGCACACATAACCTGAACTTAATAAATATCCTCCCTTCAAATGAGATGCTACATCTCATGGAGCTAACCCTTCAGTGAATAAGATAAAAATGAATACAGTATAGGTACACCTTTTTACATTAAAAGAATGTAATTGTGTTTTAAATTATACAGAATAAAAAAATTGTACAGTGTTGTTTTATTTTGCATTTGAAGGCTTGGATGCTCATAACGCACACATCATGGAGTCATTAAAGGTTGATGCTGAGCTGTCTGTTATACTGTCTGACCTCTCTGTTTGTCCTCTCTCAGCTTTACCCACTGATAGGGTTCCCAAATCAAGCCATCGCTGAGGCTTCAGAGCGTCTGATCAAAGAACACCAAAGCAAGTACGGCCAGACCTCCAGGATCCTGCAGCAGGTAGGCCAGAAGACCACGTCTGCATGACAGGTTTAAGACTAAGTCAGAGCTAAAAAGACAAGATTAAAGGTCTTCGATGTTTTCAGGAGGAGCCAATTTATCATCTGCTCATTTATTTCTGTGCATCCACTGTGAACTTGTTAGCTTAGCTCCATCTGCTTCACAGATTTTGGTTTACCCTGAACATGAACCAAATAATCTGAAAATACACACACAAAAAAATCTGAAACTAAGAAAATGTGTGATCTCTGCCCTCTGAGGTCACTGAGAAGAGATAACACAGATTTGACAGCTGTGAAGTTTTGAAGCACAGAGAGGAAGTTTCAGTAGGTGTCAGGCGAGTTGCATTAAGTCGAGTTATTACGTAACTGTGGAAGAGTGAGAGCTGTTAAACCATGGGCTGAAATTCAAGCAATAAAACATCAGATGAAGATCAAGACAGATCCAGATGTAGGGTAAAGAGCTGGTTTAGTTATTAGTAATGACTTGTAGCTGGCTGACGGGGCATTTACAGTTATTACTTTCCATGTATTGGATACAGGCATGTGGTATTTTCTGTAGACAGAATCTGAGTGTTAGACTGGATCCACACAGTCATTTGGATTACCATCAACTGAAACAGCGTGGCTGACACCTTGTGTCCGCTGTGTCTGTTTTTCTCTCACTGTGACATCAGCGACGTCTTCTGTCACTATACGATTAAAATCTGTGAGACACGTTTCCAAAAATACATTTGAGGTTGAGGAGAAACGACATTACTCATCAGCTGCAGATTTTTTGATTTAAACTCAAGATTGTTACAACTTTTTACAATCTTGTCTGTGAGTAAGACGAATGAGTGTACGTTATTTTGGTGTCTAATAAGCTCTAAACACATGAATCAGTCCCTCTAGCTATTATATTTCACTGTCTCACTGCTACACGAGACAACGCTAACACCAACTGTTTTAATGTCGGGCAGATGTCTCCCAGATGCTGCCTTTGTAGTTCTTGGGAGGGGGCCCGGGGGCCTGTATGTGCACACTGTTCATGATCCTCGCAGCTTGAGAGAAGGCGACCACAAGCTTCAGTCTAAATGTAAGTTACATTCTCTTTGTTTCAGAGGCAGACAGTTGAGTTGATCCCTGTTACCAAGGTGAACTACGCCTGGAAAGGCAAGTCCCACTCTTACGTGGTGTACGGCAACGGCAACCACGTCAAAGACGACAATTACCCGGCGACCTGCTGCTGTACCATCCTGTAGACACACACACACACACACACACACACACACACACACACACACACACACACACACACACACACACATTCATCTATAGCTGTGAGGACCCTCAATGTTGTAATACACTAAATTGGCCTTTTCCCAAACCATAACCCCTGAAACTAAATGCCTTAATTTAATGTTTATCCTAACCTAAACCTAGGGCTGGGCAATATAGCACTAATATTAGTTTACAATAATTTAATAGCATTAACGAGGAAGATAACTTCAGACCTTGTGTGACCAGTGTTGTTTAACATTTGTAATGAGGGCAAAGTATAAAAGTTGCTTTTCTCACTTTTCGACTCTGCATAAAGCTGAGAAAGGTCCTGTGACTTTCTACCTAGAGCTGACCACTTTCAGTAGCTATTTCCCCTGTTCTAAATGGCACATATGAAACTGCATTTGCTGTGTGTCTGCGTTATTGTGGTTGATGTCTGAAAAGGCAGTCAGGAGTGCTTTCACAGGAGTACGCTTTACAGTTTTAAATAGTGTGGATGGTTTGTTATCTTGCAGAACAAACAAACAAATGTTTACAAATGTATCATCAGTTTATCATCATAATCTTGTGATTTTTGTCTGATGATTATAGTATCAAGATAGTTTTATTGCCCTGCCCTAGCAGAACCTAGTTTTAACATTGACCCTAAAGCACTCAAACACCCCGTTATAAGGACAAGCTCACAATATCACAAATATTGTTGTCGCAACAGTGGTATTGAACTTTTTGTTCACACAACCATAGAAAGACACAAACACACAAACACGGGACATACTGTAAAATACATATAATAATTTACTCAAGGTTAATCATAATCAGAGCCAGTACTTGCCTAAACTTAACCATAAACTAAAAAACAAAAAAAATTAAAAGCTTTACACTAGAACTATGAGAACATGCTTTTTGTCTCCATTGGGAAGTTGACTCCCACCAGACTGTTACTGTTCTCACTGTTCCTCTTTTTAATATTAACCTCTCCCCCATAACCACTTTTAACCAATAACTGCCCTTATTCTCATTAGCACTGTCGCCTTACAACTAGAAGGACCTGGGTTTGAATCCACGGGTCGGCTGTGTGCCTCTCTGTGTGGAGTTTGCATGTTCTCTCTGTGCCTGCGTAGGTTCTCCCTGGATACTCTGGCACCCTCCCACTGTCCAAAGACAACTACTAAAAAAAAACAAAAAAACAATATAATCTCTGGGATCTAAATGTATGCTCATACATGAGGTGCAGAAAATACTGCTCATGTAACATGTTAGCAGGAACTTGCAGCCATTTAAAATCTTACTTAAGTCAAAGTATGTACTGTAAGCGTTATATAAGCGTTTGTTTAAAGCTTAGTGAAAGTACTGCCAATATATCATTCATTTTATAGTATGTATGCAAATGTGTGTGTGTGTACTGTCATCACAAGTGTGTAAGACTTGGAGGGATCTCTTTGCAGAAATACGACACATTATTATGCTCATTTGAAATTCTCAACAACACGGAACCTGGCAGCTGCCGTAGGCTCAGTCCCGCTTGGAAAGCGTGGGTGGTACTGAGATAGTTGTAGTCTGCAGTGTTGCCACTAGATGTTACAAACTTTTACAGACTGAACCTTTGAGTAAACAACCTGATATTTGTCATGTTGTGCTACATAATGATAGCCACTGTATTCTAACTTTAAGACAGCAGGGCCGAGCTACCATGGTAGCCACAGCCTCTGTCTACTGCACTGCATGAGAACTAAAATTAGATCACAGCCTTGTTGATCTGGTCATTCACAGAAACAAACGTGAGGCCAAAACACACATTTCTATTAAATTCCTGTTAATTAATGGCTGTGACGTTTGTGAGGCTGCGAGATTAAAAACCGCCGGACAAAACTGATCCGCAGCTAATAGAAACATCACAAATATTCCCTGTCAGAGTTGGGATTAAGAGGTTCTGTTTGAGAGATCTACCTCCTCCTCATCCATATTCTAACCAGTTAATTATCTGAGCGCACTGACAGGTGTAAAGATTTAATGATTCAAAAGAAACAGCAGCAAATCCTCATATTTGAGGAGGTGGAATCATAAAATCTGATTTTTTTTTTGTTTAGATTAATAGTTGCCAATTAACCTTCCTTATATATATCTTATATATCATATTATATACATATTAATGTAGTAAACAATATTTTTCTCTTAACTGTAATGAAATAGCAGTATAAAATGATTTACAAAGAAGTCATACAGTTTTAAAAAAAAATAATTCTAAAAATAAAAAATCCTGGAGTAAATGACACTTTTAATGTTTTAATCTTATTGTTAAACCAATCACACACCTTTTGTTTTAAAATTTGAGGATGTTTTTTTTGTTGTTGTTTTTTAGATTTGGTAAAGAAGAACTTATATATTATATTTAGTCTACAACATTTATAGAAAACAAAGACATTTTTGGCATGATATCCATGTTTTTTTATTCAGTTTTCATCAGTTGACTGTTTATTTTCCAATATAACAATATTCTTAAATACGATGTTAGTCTGATTTTGACATTTATCGTGTCAAACTGCTGGAATATAGCGAGCCTTCATAGTGGGACGCCTCTGTAGCTGCAGTGTAAATGCTTTAAAATAAAACTATAGCAACTATCTCTACTACTAACCTTATTACTTAGCTTTGTTCTGTAGTCACAGTTTAGTATTAAGTGCATGTTACTGTTAAGACTGAAAATAAACTTAAACCCAAGATTCACCTGCTTCTGTCTGATCTGTTGATAACTAAAACATTCACATACAACATTTTGGTTTGGTTTTCTGCACTTTGGATGAAGTTGTTTGTTCAATATATGTAATTTACTGAACTCATATGACCATCACATTTCTGCACAATCAGCTTTCTGATTCTGGAACTGCATGTAAACAACGGGACGATACGTGAACTGAACAGGAATCTGTAGATAAGCTTTCGCCCTGATCTGAAATTTCTGTCAAAGTTCAAATGCAAACCTCACAAGTGAAATGACAATAAATTTGAATATTCAGCATTCTCAGAATCACATTTTATCAATCTGAAAAATAAAAGCAATCTTAAAAAATAGTGTTAGTGGTTTGTTTTTGTTAAATTGATTCCTTATGTGTCTCTTTTATCTCTTACTGTGTCATGTTAATTCATTTAGCCCAAGTCTGCCAATCACATCTCTCCTTTCTGCTGATGTCATTATCGTTTTAACTGATCAGAGATGACTTATCTATCCCATAATGCACTGCAGTAGTCAAACTGACAGAGACGAACCTCATTGTGTTTTCTTTAATGATCTTCTGTGCTAAAAATAATTGCTGTATTTCCTGTTTGAATGTTCTCTTCTGGCCTTACGTTACATCCCATAGTACACACAGGAAAAACTAAACAACATGTAAGACGTAGATATGAGAAGAGTGATCACTGAAGATACATTTTCACCCAGATGCAGAGTCAGCTCAGCTAAGGAAAGAAACACACAACGCTAATAATATTTTTTTTCTCCTGTGCACCATTTAAAGTTTCTATGATCATTCCATATCTTTCAGAGTAGCAACATGCTAAGCTAATGACATCTGACATATTTAAAATCTGGAGGATGCTAACAGCCAAAGAACAGCTAAACAACTAGCGTCCTCCAACATGAGAGTCTTGGGTCTCTGATTATTAAATTACATCTGTGAGATCTTTGAAATTTAAAATAATTAATTTGTCACTGTTTGTATTGTATTTATTTGTATAACAAAAACTGTGACGCATTATACAAGTGTCGTCAGTATTTTATACAAATTGAGTAAATAAAAAGAAAAAAGTGGCAGAGGGAGGAAATAAACTAATAAGATAAATTAAATAATAAAATTAACTAACACAGAAAGTTGTTTTCATTTACATGTCTTAATATTTTCTTTAAAATTTTAAATGTCTCAAAGGTCTTTTACTTCTCCTGACACAAATCCACATGTATCACTCTGTAGAGGATATGTCAAAGGAGTGAATTACATCCAGCAACTAAAACATTGCTTTAAAATTGAGAAAAAACTTTCTTTTGGGCATCTCTGTTCCCCTATGTGGACACTTCTAGACACACCTCTTCTTACACACACATTCAAACACAGAATTTAAAATATGAAAAACCACAAACCACAGAAATGAAAAGTGGTATGTAAAAATTCCTATATTTTATTATGTGATGCTGATGAAATCCAGCTGTTGGTTTTCATATAATTTCGACTTTCAGTCGATTGACAGTTTTATGTGTTTTAAGATAAACTGCAGATGTCGTGGGAATTTGTAATGTTTTTCTTCTTCTTCTTTGGTTTTTGGAGACAAAAACACACATACAGCCATGTCTCTCTATAGCTGTGAGGACAGTTATTGACATAATGCAATTCCCAGCCTAACTTTAACTTTCACCATCATAACTAAAAGGGTAACAAAACAAACCGGGAAAAAAAGACATTTAAACTTCATTATTACACACGATGATGGTATTAAACAAAACTCTGTACCAGTAAAATAAACAAATAATTCAATAATAAATAACAATAATAATCGAAACACCGTATTCCTGCCCACCTCCCGCCCGCCCGCCCCAGCTGGCTTCCCCTCCGTGCCCCCCACCCCACCCCCGGTGGGCGGGGTCTCTGTGTGCTGCTACATCATCCTGCGCCCCTCGCAGCTCCGCTGGTGCCTCTCAGAGAAAATAAGAAAGAACATCCGTCCGCTGCTGCAGCTGCTGCTTCATGTGAGTCCTCCTCACTTTGTTCTCACAGGAGTCTTTTCCTCACGTTTCGTTCGCCGGGACTTCGCGTGTCTGCAGCCCCGTTACGCGTCATGTGTTTTTGTTTTACGCGTCTGTGCGTTTAATCGGTGTCGGGGCTGGAACTTGGGGCTGGAAACTTTACACCAAACTTCATGCAGTTTTCTGTCGATTTTTTTCTTTTGTTTTTTGTTTTTTTTTGCGCCTGGTCGTTTCCACTGCTGCCGACGTTTGTTCGCCCTATTGTTGTGTGTGTGTGGAAACATGAAGGTGCCTGACAGAGATAAGAAAGGGGGACAGAGATAGTGTCGGGGTCGGGGCGTGTGGTGATGGGACAACCTGTCTGCAGACCGTTTTCTTTCTGTCCTCACCTTCTCTAACAGCCTCGTGTTGTGGTTCTTCGGTGGCGTTATGGTTGTGTCTGCACAGCCACCACACGCTGAACGCTACAGCTTTAACTGTGTCTGCTGCTGCTTCACTGTTTGGCCCGTTTTTACTCCGGAACTCCGGAACATTTTCACAATATCCGTTACTTACTTAAATCTAGGTTCAACTTCAGTTTAGAGCTTTTACAGTAACTTAAGCTGGAGTTTTTAGGCTTTAAGACTTTATTTACTTCTTTTTGCTAGTCCTTTAAGGTAAGTGTGGAATACATCCGGCCTGTTTAGGCTGAATATGTTTCTAACTCACTTTACCCATTAAAACATAACTCTGGAGAAGACTTTGAAGTCTAAACGTGTCAGAGACTGTGAGAGAAAACGCCCTTTACAACATCATTCTGTAGAAGATTGCTTATGTCCTTAGACCTTCAGTCTGCTTTAAAATGACTGTTGGATTATTAAAGCAATGAATCACTGACTGTATGATGAAAACAATATTGGATAATAATTGATTTCTTTTATTTTGCTGGTAGCTTTTTGAGTCTGTATTCGTCTTCAGTCAACTTAATGGTTATTTTAGAGGCTGTGGTTTTGTGGCTCTGCTGTATTTAGTTATCCTGCACACTGGAAGATGTTTCTCCACTCATTGCTATGAATTGGACAAATTAAACGAAAGAAAGCTGAAGCTAAACAAACTGCAGCCCCCAGAATGACCGGACATTTCACCAGAAATGGGACCTCACACCTTCTACAGGGTGTGGTGTTACTGAGGAACTGACTCTGATAGTTTTAGTTGGTGTGTTTGTGTCTGTTAGGGTTATGTTGACTTAATGTACGTCACAGTAGTGATGGTACAGCGTTTTGTCATGAGGTACTTCTCTTATTTATTTATATA
>JAUYWH010019285.1:0-20651 GCA_034779795.1 Ctenopoma multispine
CCACACTCATCCCCTGCCTTTGTTTCACTTAACGAGCCTATTCAAGGTAGGTGTGAGGTGAAACCAACCTGGAGGATTAATGGAAGTGGTCACTAGCCAACTTCCCTCAGATTGATAAAGTTCTGTGGATGGAGAATGAAACGTCTCTACTTGGAAGAAAGAAAGAAGTCCAGTTGCCATGACTCAATCTTTAGACTACAATTGAAATGCAGTGATTCAAAACAGCCGTTAGATGGCGCTCGAAACCAGCAGACTGGTACCCGGCCGCACTCTGTGAGCTGACGACAGGTGCACTGCTCGGCATTAAGGTGCTCTGAATCCGGGACACTAAAGAGTTTATCTATAGTTTTCATTACAAAGCCTGACTACCTTAATCATCAGCAAGGTTCAGTGCAGTTACATTTTGACAGGAGGTGTGTATATTAAAATAGAGGAACGTATTTTCAATGTATTGCAAGTGTGTTGTAATCAGATGTCCTCACGTCAGTGTTTGACAAAAGACCAGAGCAGAGTTTCCTCAGAAAAAATGATTTTATTTTGTGTAACGATGTTGATTCTTTAGAAACAAAACGGATTTGAATGTTACAGCTGTTCACGATTCATATGAGAACAACAGAAGGACGATGAGGGATTAAGGTCAACAACAGACTTTTCAAACACAAAGTGCGCAGAGGTTTAATGAGCGCTGTATAAAGCGTGAAGAGGAGGTGATAACAAGAAGAGATGTTTATCCTCCACGAACCCTCAGCACCAGGTGGAAGACATCAGAGGGCAGGTAACTGCACTTAAGACAGCGGGGTGGACTTTTCCAGCATCTTACCACGTAAAGTCAGCTGCATGTTATTCACACTCTGTCCTACAGTGGAGAAAAGAGAGAAGCGGTGTGTGGAGAGTGAGAGATATTGAAGTATGATTATAGATATAGATTTGTCTGTTTTATTAACTGTATGTATTTATGCGCGGTTTCATTTTCTCCTTATCCAGTGTATTTCTTACCTTGGATCCAGGGGAGCTGCTCCACTGCTTTCTCCTGCAGCTGCTGCGCCGTCATGTCGTCACTCAGCTGGATCCACGTCTTCACACCTGTGGGTCCGCACACTGCAGCCGCGGCCATCGTGTTTGGTTCGTGATGCTCCTCTCAGGTTCACCGGCTGGAGGATTATGAGAGTTAATGGCTGTGTTGTTGTTTATAGGCTACACGGTGACATGCGCACCACAGAGATTTACTTTCGTTCTCTTTGTCAATCATCTGGAAAGTACCGACATTTCTGCGGTTTCACGTGTTATTTGTATTGTTCAAAGCAAATAATCCCACTAAAATCCTGATTTTATTACAGTATTTTAACATTGGATATTACTTTACTCGTTTACTGCAAAGTAACGAAAACGATTAAATTAAAGTAAAATATAAAATAATTTAGAGTTGCTGTTTTTGAAGTGCACAAAAGGCTTAAATTTAAGGAACAATGTCTAAAATATATTCAGTGATGGGTCCTTGCTCCAAGTTTAGTGACAAACAAGGGATAACTGGTGAAATATGTACTTACTGATTAAAGAGTGGCCAGTGAATGTTGGACTTATAGGGCCAACATATTGTAACCTGCCACAGCATGATTTTAAAAACGGGTCAAAGGCAAACGGGATTATGCAGTCGCGTCTTCAGCTCAGTGATTAATATAACAGTGGTAAAACGAAAGTGGAAGCTCTTCTCTCTCTGAGGGCGGATACCGTCTATAAACAAAAACACAATCTTCAGCTTTCATAACCCTCAACACTGCGTCCCTGAGAGGAGCTTCACGAATGATAATGGGGAACAGCAGCACGGCGCAACCGCTCGAGGAGCCAGAAATAGATGACTTACATCGGCTCTCAGGTAATAAACTCCGAAAAATGGAAAATGGATGCCATATGTGACATATGTTTGAATTACAAAATGTCTTAAAAATAAATTTTTGTATTTTGCATAGGCTATTTTTTGTCGGTTCTGTAAGCAGGGCCGTGCCTAGAATTTCTTTCTTGGGGGGGCCAGGCAGGGGCACAGACTGTAGAGCGGTGGTACACTAAAATGACAATTTTACTTGAATGCCCTGCAGTCTTAGATTGTAATAAACAGTACTCGAAGGTTTGAATAACAAAACTGATTTACCCAAATAATACACTTGGAACTGTTTAGCATGTATGGAGTGGACCCAAAATCTGAGGCACCCTGAATACAAACATTTGAATACATCACTGTCTCACTAATCACCATGAAAGAACTAGTTTATTTGTGCATGTGTCTATAATGTAAGAATTGCATTAAAGTAGAATTACAATACAGTTTCTATATATTATTTTTGTGTTTTCAATATTTTTTCTTTATGATCAAAATAGTAGATCTTTTTTGTGCAGTAGTCTGAAAGGCTTGAGGTTTTGAAACGCTACTCTAACTGAACAAACTGATTGATTACTCTGGTGGGGGTGGCCAGGCAGGGTGGCCAATCAGATTTTAAAGATAGCCAGTGCCACCCCCAGCCACCCCACGACCCTGTCTGTAAGTATGATATATTATAGCAAAATATATTTGTCGTGGCTTTTGCGGACTGTTTGCACTGTACCCTACGTTTGTTGCTTCAGACAATCCTGTGTACATCATTTCCCGTGCAAATTTAAATACAACAACAATGCAATTTATAACTACAAATATGTGATAGTAATGTAACCTACACATCGGACTATGTCTTTTCTCTGTGTATGTAGAACTGCATGTGCATCTGACTAGGCTGAACAACTTACTGCTGTCTGACCTTCACCTGGATCGACTTGCACATTTTGATCATTATGCGGGTAAGAAACGTGGAAGCACAAAACCAGAGGAATGGAAATGACACTGCTAAAGGCTACACTAAAAATCAAACAAAGCTGTCATTTGATCTCTGATGTAACACATATTATCACATGAAATAATAAATAAATGATGTTAATGTTGCTGAAATGTGCAGATGTGTTTGAGATTAATATAATGAAATGATAAGTGAAGCTGGACAAGGAACATTGTTTAGGTGATAAAAGAGTTGATGTTAAACAAATTAAATGATAATTATGACACATCAAGAAATGTTCATTCAAGATATTTTGTAGATGAACACAGGGTAAGAAGGATTATGAAGACATACGATGAAAAATAAGATCAGAAAGATACTGTGACGAGGCCATAGAGCAGCGGTATTCAATTAGATTTTTCATTGGGTCATGGGGCTTTTGCCAGTGGGCCGCACATTTCCCTGTATTTCTTGTTTTGTATCATTAATACAAAGCACCACTACATTTTCAAAATTTTTATTTTAATTAAATTATTTTCTATTTTTGTTGTTAACCCTACGTCTCTTCTCTTTTGAATGTGACACGTTCCCAAGAAACCGCTGTTGTAAACTGTCATAAACTTTCCACCAGGAGCGTAAACAGCTGCACGACGTGCCGTAAAATAATCCAAGATGTCTGATAAACTGTCATGCTTACAGTTAAGTCGCAGCTATTTAGAAGTATGTAGTGAGTGGGACGGTCCAAAATGACTGATGGGCTGGTTCTGGCCCTTGGGCCGCCTATTGAATAGGGCTGCTATAGAGGATCAAATCAACGAAATGCTGATGAAAACAGGAACAACTGGAGCAGAAAATCAGACATAAAGAGATCCTGGTTTAAACAAACTAATGAGGAGGAAATTAAAATAATTAAATTCCAGTTGACAGTCACCTGACTTAAAAGAAATACTAATGGATATTCAACTATAAGTGTTTATCCTGTCGAGACTCACCTGCTGCTCTTTCTTGTGATTAATTCACAGGATTAGGAGACGAAAGTTTTTCGCCTACTCAGGAGAAGTGTTATGACCCTCACGACCCCACACTTAAGTTTGTGGACAGAGAAGATGAATTAGATTGTAAGTAGAGGAACATGTTGAAACCTTGTATTTTGATATAAATATTCTGAATTAAGTTTTACAATATGTAATTTCAGACTATTTAAAAAATCCAAATACAGTTATTAATCAGGCTTCAGAGAAACTGTGGCTGTAGCAGCTATACATAGTTTTTATTTGTATGTGTCACAGTTTCTTTGTGCCTTTTCTACTTTTTCAGTTTTGTGTGAAGGTTTCACGTCTCTCAGAGCTCTGATGTCTTGTGGTCACGCTGTGACACCGACATCTCTCACCAACTGGTGTCTCAGGTTGTTGGATGAGGTAAGTTGTTTTTAATGAATGGTAATATCTTAATTTCACAATAAAAGCCAAGATTTTCACTAATTATTTTTTGACATGCCCCTGTAGCAAAGATATGTGGCATGTCTGTTACCACCGATGAAATCTTCATGACTTCATGTTACAGTATAAGTTAAAATGTCTGCAGTTTAGGTTCGTGTGTAAATCACAACTGCAACATACAATGAAAACAAAAAAGTTCTGTGTCCAAATATAAAGATTCCAGATAAATTACAGTTCATGAGCACTTAATGATCTTCGATTTTGATAACTATGTTCTAGAAACTCTAAATAATAAATAATAATTATATTCAATCAAAATGTTTCCCAGTTGTTATGCTAATAAATGATTAACTTTGTAATATTTCTATAAAGGGTGAAATCAGATTTGTCTGTGGACAAAGTGGCTGTAATGTTGAGTGGCCTTACTCGGAGGTTTGTAAAATGGCTCTGCTGACCCCTGAAGAAAAGAAGAACTTTGAAAAAAACATGGCCTTCAATGCTGCCAGGGATAATACCAAATCAGTAAGTGTCTCATATTTAACTGTGATATTTATTATCTGTACCTGGAAACTAAATGTGTTAATGTCTCTGCATAGTGAAATGACTCTCTCTCTTCTCTCTCTCTCTCTCTTCTTTCAACACCTCACAGTGTCCTGGATGCAAATCTTCTGTGGTGAGAACGAATCAGTGTGATTTGAGAGTCCGCTGCACAGTTTGCACAGCTATGAAAAAACGGATCTATGAGTTCTGCTGGCAGTGTATGAGGGAGTGGAAGGGTCCTGCTCCACGGTCAGACCACTGTGAAAATGATGGCTGCACCAACGAGTCACTGAAAACACTGGAGACCTGCCCAGATATCATTTTCGGGTCTGTGAAATGTCCCTCTATCCGTGCCTGTCCCACCTGTGGCATACTGTTGCAACATGTCAGAGCTTGTAATAGTGTTGTATGTCCTCGTTGTAAGGTTGACTTTTGTTTTGTGTGTGTGAAGCTCTATACAGAATGTCTTTGTCATGGTATAAAATGTTGTGCTGCACCTAGACAGACGTCTATACCTGTGTGGCAGAGAAAATAATCGTACAGCACATCATGTGCTTCAGTTTCTTTACTGTAGAGTAAAGTGTGTAACATTATTTCTTCACAGAAATAATGAAATAATGTCTGTCTGCTAAATATGTATTTTTGTTCTGTTTTGAGACATTTTCAGCAAAATCCTCACAATGAGCATAAATTATGAAGATGACTATTAAGACAGGTACAGTTGAAGCATTTAAGAATTCATAAATCTGATGTTTATAGAATATTCAGTGTACATTTAGGTATCTGTTAACCTTTCATTATGCAGAGTCAAACACCCTAATAATTCTACCACTGTAATCTCCATAATATCACCTGGTGTTTATTTTATGGCCTGTGTTGTTGTGTCATTATCATTAAGTTACTTTGTGCTCAAGGTGAGACACCTGTGTTACCACACTGCAGATGCAAACATTCATCTGAATGAGTAATTTCACAATAAAATAATCATCTGACTTTGGAAAATGAAGACTTTCTGAATGTATTATGTCTGGCACCTATTTATTTTAGTGTAATTTTATTACAACACTAAAATTAATTCCATAATAGTCTAGTAAGTTTAGTAATTTATATCAGAGAAACAACAAAAACGATGTTTTTTTCCTCTGTCTTAGATCTTGTAATTAAGCAGTGTTCTTAAATGTGAAACTTAACTAAGCCAGATGTTCTGTGTTGCTGTCCATGTGACAATAAAGCTCTTCAATCCTAAATATGTTCCTCCTTAAATAATTAAATCATGTAACTCTTGTTATCAATCAACATGTGGATTGAAAGTCATTCAAATATTTCAGACCTGATTCCAGATCTCCCTTTGACCCTAGAACCACAGCTGAGGTCATAAAAGCTGTAGACAAGCAGATGTTATAGTAGCATGTTCCCATTGTTCCCAATATTTAATGTTCTAATATTTCACAGCTACCAGGGATAAAAGCAACACTTTGTAACTGAAATACACAAAAGTCGGACTCAGTATCTTTATTTCTTTTGCTGTTTAGGACATGATCTGGTTTTATCATAGGGTGCATAATGATGCCTCACTGTAAAACTGTAGTTTCACAGCTTAAACAATTTTACCTCTCATTCAGCCGTGTATGATGCTGTCCTGACAAGAGTTGACCCAAGTTATAAATGAATTAATAAATGATATTAAATGTATTATACTTTAATTATTATTTTTATTATTAATTATTATTATACTTTATTATAAAGTAATAGTTTCTGTACTGTGCTCTTTTACTGTTAAAGTGTTTAGAACAAAGTTCATGCGTGATTTGTTTATGACTTTAAATAATAAATAATAAACTTCCCTTGAGGTTGATGTTGATGGGGACTTTGTAATAAAGACTTGCAAAACAATTTGCTAAGTTTGTCCCACCCCTGTCTTTTGTGAATCCATTTCCTTATTCAGCTTACTGTTTTCTATTATCTGAATTGGAAATTACCTGATTTTCCACCTCCAGTGTTTGTTTAACACCTGTTTAACATCATGTTGGTTTTATTAAAAGTTACTGTGAAACAATCCGTGAAATTATTTTTATACATTTTACGTGTATAAACTATATTGAGGTTTATATATTGAAAACAATGTAGTGATGAGCATGTAGTACAGTAAGGAAAATTCTCTACAAATACAGCAAATACACATACAAACCTGTGTTGTTTGAAAATAATTCAAATTAAATGCAAACACAGATGAGAAATCCAACACTTCCTGCACTCATATGACTTCCTATAACTGCGCAGGAGAAATAGAAAGCAGCCAAATGCCCCAGTAATGTAATGTATTGATATCTTGCTGGTTAAGGTCAGAAGGATTATGTGCTGACAGTCTGAAGACTGCAGTATGTCCACTCTCTTTAATAATCACCACTACACAATTCATTATCTTCATCTAACCTGCGTGACTGTTGTTTCTACAGGTCTAAAAACCAGGTGATTTCAAAGCACCGCCAGACGGCACTGTAGTCCTCAGAGGCAGTAACATGCAAGACACTGCTGCACAAATGAAGGTACTTTCCAGTTTCAGTGATGTGCTAAATTATTATTATACTGTGAGAATGAAAGTAGAAGTACACTATATAACCAAAACACCACCTACTGAGATAACTACTGCGATCAAGAGAGCGAACGTGGAAGCATCTTCAGGAACAAAGCAACAATGTGCAGAGTCGCAGCATATTCACCTGCGGGTGCGAAGACCTGGATCGACGTGAGCGACAACATCCTCACTGTGAAACAGTTGAAGGAGAAAGCAGTGAAGGAGCTGCCATGGACCCCAGGTACGGTAATAAATACACACACACAAAGACAAAAGGAACAATATCATGAGAGAACCCAGCTGCTGATGAACTTATAGTGGATTAGATTCACCAGCTGTCTCAAAATAGTTATATTTTTGTGTCGTTTAAGGTAGCGGATCAAGTTTTTTTTAAATAATACGTGTATTTTGACCAACAGAACAGGTTTTTCGTGTCTTTTAACAATATATACTTATAATACACTGTCATTTGTAGCTGCCTCCAAGCTCATGTGCGAGTCCACTGACAAGCTCCCAACAGTTTCAGCTGCACTTGGTTGAGTATCTCTCTCGTTTCTGTGTCTGCAGGACAGAGCGTGGATAACGTGAAGTTGATCGTGGATGGACAGACGCTGGAAGAGTCCACCCCGCTGTCCAAATGCACATTCCTGCCCTCTTCCGCCATTCACCTGGTGCTGAAGGTTCACGGAGGATAAACAGCCACTGCTGCGTTTAAGATCCCGGGACACTTCACAATCATTAAAGCTTTACTGTAGTAGACATTTTTAATCTATTTGAACTACAATGTTGTATATTGTTATTCCTCCAAAGACGTTTAAAAACATGCTGTTGTCCATAATCATAATCCCACCGCTCTTTCGTTGCTTTATATCAGATGATTGAACAGATTTACACCCACTGCAGTAATCACATCCGTTTGTTTCTGGAGAATCAACAACGATAATTGTTACAGGAAATAAAACATATTTTTCTAAACAAAGTCTGCTCTGATCATCTGTCAAACACCGGGACATCAGGTGAGGACACCATGTAGGATTAAAAACACAGATTATTTTCAGTTTATGTAATGAATAATGATGATATGATAATGATGATAATACTTTACTGGAGTATTTCTATTTTATGTTACTTTCACTTTTACTCCACTACAAACCAGATAAAAATATTATTCAAAAGTCCACTACATTTATTTTAACATCATCAGTTAGTTACTTTTTGTAGGATTAGATTCTTATATAAATCATTATATATTAGTTAAAGGCTGATGTATCATATATGAATTAACTTCCGGTCACTATATAAGGTGTTAAAATCATCATCATTTTTTACCTTTGACAACGTGTTGGACAAATCTGGACAAAACCTCTACATTTATGTTTTCACCAGCATCAAATTATATAATGTTAAAATAAACTTTTTTCTTAGTGGAGTACTTTTCCTTTTGTACTTTAAGAAATATTTTGTTCACATACTTTAGTACTTTTACTTGAGTACAAAAATGAAAGGCTACTTGTAGTGGATTTTTTTTCCAAGTAAATACTTTACTTGAGTATTGAGTTTGTATATTTTATACATCTCTGGTTTATACTATTTATAACACTCTTGTCTCCACTGACTTATTTTGTTAACTTTTTAATTTCAAAACAATGCAGTCAAAAAACTACACTAAAAACCGTTTACAGTTACATGTAATCGATGTAATCACTCAGTGTAGGTGAGTGAGACAAACATTCATTTGAAAAAAATCCAAAGTTATTAAGGGTGAAAGCTCAAACTAATAGATGCGGGTGTATGTTCGCACAATTATTGTTTTATTTGATGATATATTGTAATATGTTTGTTTTGTTTACTCACTCAGTGTTTTGTTTTCAATATATTATGTTTATTTTGTATTCAAGAAACCACCAACTTTCTATAATAAAAATTTAAATACAAGTTCTCCACTGATTTGTGGGTAATTAAAATTTTAAGTTATTGACAGATGGTTGGATCAGACATCACGGTAGTTCATCATAATACACAGACTACTGGATGATACAGTGGTGTGGGATGAGGTGTGGGTTGTCTTCTTCCATCTGGGCCACAGCTCCTCGCTCTTTTCCTACCATTGCTTCATGATGATGGAGACCACAGATTTCAGACTGAGCCAGCCTTTAGAAATTCTTTGTTGGATAACTTATAACTTATATACACTTAAGAACTACTGATGCTGGTGATAGCCCAGGTTTTTGTCCTGTTTGTGTAGTAGTCGTGTGGCTACCGTAGCCAAATTAAAAAATACTGTTTTAAAAGAAACAGCGTTTTAGTTAAGAGCTGTGAGCTGCTGCCAGACTGTGGCGAAGACGTCGGTACTTTCCAGGGTATTTTAGTCATTGATATGCTGAGAAACTAAGAGACTGAAAGTGAAAGCCCTTTGGGGTCGGATAGTCTGCAGTGTATGAACAAACACAGCTTCTCGTACTCTCAGCACCCTGTGGAGTCTGAGAGGAAACTCAGGAGCGAAGCAGATCAAATGTGGAACAGACTGTTGCGCAGGTTTGCGCAGGACACGAGTGTCGACCTGAAGAGCAGCACAGCGCAGCAGCCGAGGGAGACAGAGGCGAAGACGTTGTCCTGGATGTCAGGTAATAAACGATGGAAAAAAGATAAACAGAAGAAAAGCGTCAGTGCATGAGCGGAAACACCTGCGACATGCGTGAACAAGTGAACTGAATTACATTCACCAAGTGTCTCAAATGTTTGGGGTTTTTTTAATATACAGACCCTAGAGTTAAAGATAATTTCTATGATAAGTCCACGTAGACGTTTGTCTAGTTCATCTACTAACTTAACATTATCTTAACATTTCATAAACAGAACCCCGTCACTTCTGCGCATGCCTACTGTCGTTTTTCACTGCATACAAGCCAGTGGCGGAAATAATCACAACAAGTCACTGGCTTGTTCGTTTCAGTGATTTTTAACAGCTTACGAACATATTTGTCATATTATTGTCCAGTTGCAGGTTTAAATACTGAACAACTGGGAAAGGACTGGTTGGGGTGTCAACCCTACAATATGGACGACTGCAGCACCTGCTGGTCTCCTTCTAGATCTCTGACCTCTGACCCAAGTTCAAGTCCACGAGTCACTTTCCACAGATGCAATTTAGCCACTTAACGACAACAGTATCTATTTTAACGGGGTTGTGAGTGATGTTCATGCACCGGGCACTGACTCTCTCTCTCTGTGTCTACCTCTCTTTTCTCTGTGTGCAGGTGATGTGTGGCTGAATACCCTGGACAGCCCCGTCTCTGGAAGTACAACTCTGCACCCGTCCAGCCGTCACTTGTCACGTGAATGGGCTCGTCCCGGGACTCCTACACCTTGGTTCCATCAACCCACCTCCATCCTACCCTCCCCAGGTAAGTGAGACGGTAGAATGGGTTGACAAGGAGAAGAGACAGACTGAAAATGATCTGTCTTCATTAAACACACTCCAGTTTAATTACACTTTTCATCGGTGGAGCTTCCAGCCTGCTACCAGTACAACTAAATCTTTCTTGTGATTATTTCTCAGCATTAAGAAACTACAGTTTGACAAATCCTCAGGAGAAGTGCTATGACCCTCACGACCCCACTCTTACCTTTGTGGATAGAGAAGATGAATTAGATTGTAAGTAGAAGAATATGTTAAAACTTTCAATTTTGATATTGTTGATGATAACGTAAAGCCTTCAAGATTAAATTGTAACACATGCATTTTCAAAAAGCAAATTCTTCCATTGAATCTGATCACAACGTAACAGTTTTGTTTGTTTGTGCTCTCACGGCCTCTTTGTGTTTTTCTCAGTTTTGTGTGAAGGGTTCACGTCTCTCAGAGCTCTGATGTCCTGTGGTCACGCTGTGACACCGACATCTCTCACCAACTGGTGTCGCAGGCAGCTGGATGAGGTATGGTGTTGATCAGTAAGATCATCATGTTCATCATCAACACACTGTAATTTTCTCTTTATTCGTACTAAAATAAACAAATTCTAATCTCTAATTCAGCAGCTTTTTGGTTTTTAAAAAAGATTTAAGTTGTTGGCTTTAATGACTTTCCTGTCACCGTGTTTGCTAAAATATCTCCAATGAAACATTTTTCAAGTAATTTTGCAACACAATACTTACATCTGGTTTTAACATAATTCTACATTTGTCCATGCAGCCCTAGAAATTAGGATTAGTATTATATACGTTAGTGAATGGTTAACAGATAAATAGAGTAATTATTGTACAAGATATGATATTTAGATTGAAAAAAGTTTGACTGGGTCCAAAACTGAAGACTAAATGATTTACTGCTCATCCAAACATTTATAGATTTAATGTTGTTTATTCAGACCAGAGCCTTAAGGATTTTCACATTGTTCAGTGATTTGTTTCCAACTTGTGATGCTAATAAATTACTTACTTTTCAATATTTCTTTTAAGGGTGAAAG
Organism: Ctenopoma multispine; assembly: GCA_034779795.1. Classification (NCBI taxonomy): domain Eukaryota; kingdom Metazoa; phylum Chordata; class Actinopteri; order Anabantiformes; family Anabantidae; genus Ctenopoma; species Ctenopoma multispine. Next base: position 11,819 of record JAUYWH010019285.1, read on the forward strand.
CAGATTTGTCTGTGGACAAAGTGGTTGTAACATTGAGTGGCCTTACTCAGAGGTTTGTAAAATGGCTCTACTGACCCCTGAAGAGATGCAGTACTTTAAAAAAACTTTGGCCTCTAATGCTACCAGGCGTCATTTTCCTACCAAATTAGTAAGTGTCTCATTGAAACTCATACAGTTTTAACGATGTGTGGATTATTGTTACTTACATTTTTCTCAGCGTGCTAAAACAATTCTCTCTCTTCTTTCCCCTCCTACCACATCAGTGTCCTAAATGCAAATCTCCTGTTGTGAGAAAGAATCCATCTAATCTGAGAGTCCGCTGCAAAGTGTGCCCCACTAACAAAGGACGGAGCTTTAAATTCTGCTGGCAGTGTTTGAGGCAGTGGAAGGGACCTGCTCCACGGTCGGACCACTGTGAAAATTATGGATGCACCAACGAGTCACTAAAAACACTGGAAAACTGCCCAGATGCCGTGTTTGAGTCTGTGGTAGGGGTCACTGGATGTCCCTCCATCCGTGCCTGTCCCACCTGCGGCATCCTGTTACAGCATGACAACACTCAGTGTAAAAATGTTGTCTGTCCTCGTTGTAAAGTGGAGTTTTGTTTTGTGTGTCTGAGGCTCACTGATGTGTGTTGTACAACAACTGAAGAATTCTTAGGATGTTCTAGTGGTGTCGCCCCCAGACAGACGTCTATACCTGTGTGGCAGTAGGATTAAAGAACAACAACAGCAGGTTACAGTCTGGTTCAGTTTCTTCTGATGAGTCTTTTACAAAGAACCACTGATCTGGCAAATTGTGAGAAATCTGAAGCCATATGTAATCATCACATCCACTCTAATCTCCATAATGTCACCTGGTGATTATTGTATTGTCAGTTTTGTTGTGTTATCATTATTCTACTTTACTGTTTACTTTGTTTACTTTACTGACCTTGTTGTATTTCACATTACCAGATATAAATCCAAACTTTTGTTCTTACATTAAAACAATCACTTAACCCTGAAATGTGTCCTGCTGTTACAATATATTAATTTAAATGTATAGTTGAAAATGAAATGTTTACAATCTACTGATAGAACCACTTGATATGATAAAACGTACAGTACAGTAAATCCTGTTTACTGCTTCTATTAGTGTCTTATGGCTATATAATCTTTTCTGTACACATCAGACTACTGTGCTCTTTTGTCCTTCAAATTTGTTCTTCAAACCATATGTCCAGTTAAGGATCATGGGAGTGCTGGAGTCTACCAGCTGTCATTGAGCGACAGGCGGGGTATATGATGGAAATTTAGAATTTAGAGACTGTAAGTGTAATAGAAACCTTGACGTTCTGTGAAGAATGTTTTCTTTCTTATTAGCTTAGTTTGTTTCTGTATGCTTTGTCGTTTTCCTGGGTTCGTCCTGACCCATGCACTTATATAATCTTCTGTCTTATTGCCATGTCAAAGACAGGCAGGTTCCACGTACATAGATTCCAGTGGAGCCCAGACTGACTGTCTCTCTGTCCCTGCACTGTTTCACGGTCACATCCTCCCACTTGTATGCGGGACTATAAATGTTTGTTTCACACTATCTATGTGGCTTTTTCACTCTGCAGAGTGCTCCGGCACTTTGCATGACTTTCTGTTAGGAAATAAACCTTAAAAGACAGATCAGTTGATTGGTTTTTATTTCATCTTTTACCATAGTAAATTATGCTTAATTTTTCCATTTTTTCCAGTCTATGACATTTAAACCTACGGACAATTTGCCTTTGATGGTGAGAGGAAGTCAGAGTACCCAGAGAAAACCCTCATAGACACAGGGAGACCATAAAAACTCCACACAGAAAGCACCAGATCATTCTTATTCTGGTGGTGTTTTCATTGATGTATCTTTTAATCAGAGTTAACACAGTTATACTTTTGTAATTTATTTTACTATTTCATTGTTTTGTCAGTATGTTTTAGTCTACATTTAAGGACTTGCACCGCAAGTCTTATCACACCAAAGCTTCACTTATACAACATGGACTCTTTAATAAGAAGTAGTTTGTGTGGTAATGCCAGAACAGTTTCCTCATTGTATTTCCTCATTCAAATTCACAAGGTAACTGTCTATTAACTTAAACGGATAGTGGGAAATTACCTGATGTGCCACCATCAGTGTTTGGCACATAACCAGCCCGCTGTTTGTATAACACCTGCTCAACACCCTGTTTACTAAAAGTTGCTGTGTGAAAACAATTCATCAAAATAGGGTGAATAGTTATGAATTGGTACATCCAGACATTCACGTGACTTCCTATAACCCAAGCACAACTGAAAGGAAAAACAAAAAAATAGCTGACTTTCAGAAATATTTAGACCATTTGAAGTGGCACACCAAACTGTGGTCACGTGTGTCAGGTTGTTTCCTTTAATATTTATTTAGACGTTTCCACAGCTTTGCCAGAGACAAATTAAACTGATTTGTCATCGAGTCCAGAGGAACTCTGATTGTCCAGCCAAGCTGAGTAAGTGGAAGGAAGTAAAGGAAGACTGACCTTGGTCTGGCAAGAAAAGGAAGCCAGCGGTCTCTAGCGAAGAAGACTATAATTGTGTTATATAAGTATAATTAACATTACTTGAGTTCAGTTGAAAACAGTCTATTCTCATGACTTGGTTCTGTTGTCACCTGACAGCCTATCCCTGCACCAATATTTGGCATGAGACCAGAGCAGTGTTTGTTTTGGAAAATATAATTTTATTTCCGTATATGAAATATTTCAGTATCAGTCAAGAAAATGTGAGTAGCAATGTTTAAAGCCAGTGTTGTTTTATATGATACAGTATAAAGAAACAGATAAAGCAATGAGAAGGTTATTAAATTCAACAACAACTGATTCAGAAGAATTCAGAGGAGATACATGGATCAATGAAATAGGTACCGTACATAGTAAAGCTTTAAGAATCTACAGTGCAGTGGTTCTTGGTAAAGAGTTCTTGTATGAAGCAGTAGCAGTGAGGAGACGGTCTCTGTTTAGCCTCCATGAACCCTCAGCACCAGGTGGATGACAGAAGAAGTCGGGACACATTTAGACACCAGATTAGAGTTTTCCAGCGTCTTGCCTGCTAACGTCAGCCTCACGTCGTCTGCACGTACACACATGAAGCCTGAAGGAGAGAAAAGAGACAGAATCAAATAACTGAGTCTCTTAGAGAAGACTTCATATCACTTAAAGTGTAAGTGAATTTTTAATTGTTGTTGTTGATAAGCTGCATGGGTTTGGATGCAACTAAACACAACACTAGGCAACAGTGAAAATAATTTTTAATGTATTCATTACCTGGGATCCTGCGCGTCTCGCTCACCACTTCCTCCCTCAGCTGCTGCACCGTCATCTTCTCATTTAGGTGGAACCTTGTCGCCTCACCTGAAGGCATGAACACCTTGACTGACATTTTACTTGCTTTGATGCTTTGCGTTCGTAGTGATCCTCTGAGCTGAGCTCTCTTTTAAGCTGAGTTTAGGATGGTGCTTTTATTTATAGGGTGTGATGTATCTGCCCTCAGAGAAAGACTTTCATTTTCATTATCATCATACCATCTTAACAACTACAAAAACCTCACTGGAAAGTACATAACACCTCAGCAGAGTTTAGCACGTGACCAGCAGTGGATGTTTTGCAGCCTGTTTGTCTTAATAAAAGCTAATATTCTTTTAAATTATTCAGTTTTTTTAATGACACGTATGTGTAAACACGTGTATGTATGTACATGTGTGTATCTTGATGAGCAAATAATTGATAAAGAAAAAAAAGAAATTATTTGTCATTGTCGTTTACTTACCTAAACATTATTATTATACTGTCCACTTATGAAGTAACACTGATTGACAATCAACTTCACATGCTGTTGTGCAAATGGAAGACAACAGGTGGAAATTATAGGCAATTAGCAAGACATCGCCAATAAAGGAGTAGTTCTGCAGGTGGTGACCAGCATCAGTTCCTTTGCTTTCTGGCTGATGTTCTGGTCACTTTTAAATGTTGGCGGTGTTTTCACTCTAGTGGCAGCATGAGACAGAGTCTACAACCCACACAAGTGGCTCAGGTAGTGCAGCTAATCCATGATGGCACATCAACGCGAGCTGTGGCAAGAAGGTTTGCTGTGTTTGTCAGCATAGTGTTCAGAACCTGGAGGCTCTACCAGGAGACAGGCCAGTACTTCAGGGGACGTGGAGGAGGCAGTAGGAGGGCAACAACCCAGCAGCAGGACCACTACGTCCGCCTTTGTGCAAGGAGGAACAGGAGGAGCACTGCCAGAGCCCTGCAAAATGTCCTCTAGCGGGCCACAGATGTGCATGTGTCTGCTCAGACGGTCAGAAACAGACTCCATGAGGGTGGTATGAGGGCCCAACATGCACAGGTGGGGGTCGTGCTTACAGCCCAACACCGTGCAGGACGTTTGGCATTTGCCAGAGAACACCAAGATTGGCAAATTCGCTACTGGCGCCCTGTGCTCTTCACAGATGAAAGCAGGTTCACACTGAGCACATGCGACAGACGTGACAGAGTCTGGAGACGCCGTGGAGAACGTTCTGCTGCCTGCAACATCCTCCGGCATGACTGCTTTGGCAGTGGGTCAGTAATGGTGTGGGGTGGCATTTCTTTGGGGGGGGCCGCGCATCCCTCCATGTGCTCGCCAGAGGTAGCCTGACCGAGATGAGATCCTCAGACTCCTTGTGACTCCAAATCCACACCTCCATGGGTTGATATATTTGATTCCCATTGATAATTTTTGTTTTTTTGTTGTCACCACATTCAACTATGTAAAGAACAAAGTATTTAATGAGAATATTTCATTCATTCAGGTCTAGGATGTCTTATTTCTGTGTTCCCTTTATTTTTTTGAGCAGTGTATTATGGCTTTTTTTTCTTGTGTGTAGTATTGTTTCAAAATCTATTCTGAAATGGGCTACTTATTTTTTTTTTTTTTATGTTATGGTATTAGTGTAGATCAGGTTGAAGGGATAGTAATGAAGTGGAGTGATTTCCTGTAACTGTCTAGTGAAAGTGAAATTTAGTAAATAGGAAAAGTACCTGTGTTTATGTAATACAAAGCGTTCTTCGTGTCCAGGTGTTGCCAAGTGTATGTTGCATGGTTTGTTTTGTCTCTACGCCTGCATTTCCTTGAAAATATGAAAAGGAATGTGACATCTAGCTTTTAGTGGTTTGAAGAAAAATGCTTGAAAAATAAATTGTTGACCCTATTATTACCACAGATCAGATGATAATGGTGGTAATGTCCACAGAGAAACGTTTGCAGTAAGTCTTGTGACATATCAAGTCTCTGCATTTTTCCATTAATCTAACATCATAATATTTAGAGACTTCTGAGTCACTGATGTTGTTTTCCTGTCATCTCAGACTGTGGTGGCTGCTTCTCTCATGCTTCACGTGACTGCAGATACAGATCACGTAACAGGCTGTGGCGACAACTCAAATGAAAGTTCAGAGTCGCCAGCGTGTGTTGTTTGTCGTTTCCTTTTTAGACATAAAATGGCTTCAAATGTGAAAACTACTCAGGAGAAATGTTACGACCCGAACGACTCCGAGCTTACGTTTGTGGAGAGAGACGATGATTTAGATTGTAAGTATGTTTGATAAATACATTTCTGAAAGTAAAACATGTCTAACAAAGTGAACTTTGCCTTTTTTTCTTTGTTTGCTTCTCAGTATTGTGTGAAGGGTTCACGTCTCTCAGAGCTCTGATGTCCTGTGGTCACGCTGTGACACCGACATCTCTCACCAACTGGTGTCGCAGGTTGTTGGACCAGGTGAGTTATTATTAATGACTGCCAGGTTAAATCACTAAAATAGTCCGTTTTTATTTCCACAATGACACTTTGTCCTGTTGCAGCAGTAGAAATTCGGAGAATGATAATGATCAAAACGTACTGGGCGAAACAACAGCGCCAGTGAACACAACATCAGTGAGGGGAGTGCGTGAATGGTTTTGCTCCAAATCCTCTCTGCGTCACAGACCTTGTTACACGTGTTTGTTTAAATCAGCTTAATGATAATCATGTTAAAAATGTAAACCAGTGTCAGAGACCAGGTGTGGTTGTAAATATTTTGCTTCAGCACCTGTAACTGGCTGAAGTTTTGAGTTCTCTAACTTTTGGCTTACTACAACAACAATAACAACAATAACAAAAACTTCAGAAATGTTCTGCAGGAATATCACATCATAAGTTGAGGTCAAATGTAAACTGTGTCCATGGTGTAAAACTGCTGTTACAAGTCCTAACAATGAGAAAATAGATGCAAAAACGGAGATCAAACCATGAGATATGCATCAAAAAAATATTTTTTATAAATGTATAAAATAATACATAAATAGAACAAAATATTCAATCCTAAGTGGCCCTGAGAGTTCAGTGTGCTGTAACGTAACATAAAACATGCAAACAGACATATTAAGAAAAAAACTTGACAAAACAGGTGCAGTATTTAGAAACTGCAGAAAGCATTAATAAAACACAGATTTCACTGCTGCTCTAATCCCCTAAACTGGGAAGATCACTGGACCCAGTTCTACTCAGCAACTGCGGTGATCTTCTCAGCGTTACGGCCAATTTCATACTTTTAATATGTCTTCTGTGGTGTCTGTGATATAAAGTTCACAGATTGCCTTTGCAACTGATCTGACTCTTTTTAAACACTGGCACACACACACCTGTCAGATCTATTTCTCCCTGCCTAGACATTATGTAAGAGCAAAAAAGTGTTCTTAGACCCTGTTTACACTTTATAGTAAGATGTGTCTTGGGTGATCGAATCACAAGTAAACAGCCAAGACACCTCACTGTTTACACCTATACACATACATGCGTCTCCAAGGTGTCCAGTTTTCATTACTCCAAAATTAACAGAGTCAGAGTTTATTTTCCTATAAATAATGACTTTAACTAAATTTCACTTTATCCAGAACAAGAACATGTGCGTCATTGCAGGGAGTTTTCATAGTGTCCATTGATTTGTTTCCAACTTGTGAAGTTGCTAAATTAACTTTTCAATATTTCTCTAAAGGGTGAAAACAGATTTGTCTGTGGACAAAGTGGTTGTAACGTTGAGTGGCCTTACTCAGAGGTTTGTAAAATGGCTCTACTGACCCCTGAAGAGATGCAGTACTTTAAAAAAACTTTGGCCTCTAATGCTACCAGGCATCATTTTCCTACCAAATTAGTAAGTGTCTCATTGAAACTCATACAGTTTTAACTATATGTGGATTATAGTTAATTACATTTTTCTCAGCATGCTAAAACAATTCTCTCTCCTCTCTTTCCACATCAGTGTCCTAAATGCAAATCTCCTGTGGTGAGAAAGAGTCGATCTAATCTGAGAGTCCGCTGCACAATGTGCCCCACTAACAAAGGACGGAGCTTTAAATTCTGCTGGCAGTGTATGAGAAGGTGGAAGGGTCTTGCTCCTCGATCAGACCGCTGTGCAAACTACGGCTGCTGTAACGAGTCAGTAAAAACACTCAGACACTGCCCAGATGCCGTCTTTAAGTCTGTGGTAGGGGTCACTGGATGTCCCTCCATGCGCGCCTGTCCCACCTGCGGCATGCTGTTACAGCATGACAACACTCAGTGTAAAAATGTCGTGTGTCCTCGTTGTAAAGTGGAGTTTTGTTTTGTGTGTCTGAAGCTCACTAGGACTTGTTGGAAAACAAGTGACCCATACATGCCATGTTTTACTGGTGTCGCCCCCAGACAGACGTCCATACCTGTGTGGAGGAAGAAATGCTGCAAACAGCAGCAGGTTACAGAACTTTCTTAAGAAATCTATATTTCATAGAAACATTTATGTGAAACATTTGACATACTCAGTGTTTTGTTTGTTGGAAACTTGCTTCCATATTTAACTTCTGACTATTGTAACATACTGTACCGTGTAAGTACTGTATACTGCACATATTCTGTGTGTTGTGCTGTCTTGTGTCATCATTTTGCTGCTTCACTGCTGTGAGACATTTGAGTCCTGTTCAAAGCAGGTAATGTTTTTTTTTCTAGCTCATAAAATGTCTCCATTTAACTATTACATAAAAATTAAGATGCAAACATTGTTTTCATGTGACATATGAGCTGCTTTTAGACTATATATGGACAGGGAACTGTTTCTTTTAGTTTCAGTTTAAGTTTGTTCAAAATATTCAGGGTGTAACAGAGAAACTATTCCTGGCAGATGATGCTGGTAGAGAATAAATAATTACCAATTGTTAGAGACCTGGTTGTTTTATGACGTGACTGGTTATGACACTGTAGTTTATTCTTTACTCTCCACTGTGTTCTCCTTCAGCTGCAGCACAGTCACGTCCTGTGCTGGATGTCCACTGAATTGACTTTGTGTATGAGAATTGCTTTATAAATAAAATCAACATATTTTTAGCAATTTGTGTTTCTTTTATTCAGAGATCTGTGTGATATGTATATTTCTCTTCAATTTCCTATTGTTTGGTATATTATTATAATTTTCTCATTATTTAAAAGAGTGTGACAGTCAATGATAAAAATGGTAAAACCTTTGATTTATATTGTTATTGGAACAATTCATTCATTATCTTACTGGATGTTGTTTTGAAGCACATGCAGCTGTCAAGTTCCATGCACGAGGTTTCATCTATAATCATCAACATTTAAGTCCACGTGCTGAACGTGTCTCCCTATGAAAAATGCATATTCATTAAATGACTTCAAAACTTTTCAAATCCTGCTTCATGTCGATATAAACCAGCAACAGTTCACAAAAGCACTGAATCACATCACAAAGATCAAAGTTTCACTAATACAACATGGAGTT
>JAUYWH010019286.1:0-20624 GCA_034779795.1 Ctenopoma multispine
CTCTCCACTGTTGCCTTACATGCTTGCTCAAGTGGGACTGTTGGGTTTTCTACATTATTTTGTATATATTATATAATATGTAAGGTCTTAAACCTTACACTGTAAAGTGCCCTGAGATGACTTATGTTGTGAATTGGCGCTATATAAATAAATTCGAATTGAATTGTGTTGTGCAGACAAACACAGATAAAAACCCACAGATGTTTATTTCACTTTCTGATTTATCTGTTTCCTAAGGTACCAAATGTGGAATATTAGCAAAAGTGTGGTGAAAATAAAAAATATATATAAAATACAGAAAACCAACAAATAGTTTGTTGCTGGAACCAAAGAATGTTTGATATTGTTGTGTAATAAATGTAATAAATGTAATTAAACAATATAGGTGATATATTTCAACATTAACTTTCACATCAGATTAATCTCAGCACACAAATAAAAACTGGTTTCTCACCTCAGAGTCTCCAGTCTACAGTGTGGACTCTCCAGAAAACCACTCAGCTGCTTCACCCCTGAATCCTGCAGGTTGTTGTGACTCAGGTCCAGTTTTCTCAGACAGGAGGGGTTGGACTTCAGAGCTAAGACCAGAGAATCACAGCTGATCTCTGACAACCAGCAGAGACTCAATCTGAATAAAGGATAAAAGAAGAAACTGCAGAACTTATGTAACTGTTTTAAACTGTACTAAAGTTACTCTTGATCTTGATTAATCACCTGCTGTAGCTAATGTCAACAACTATAACTCACTGTTACCAATATCCAACCTGCCCTTTATCGCTAAAATTCTTGAAAAAGCTGTAGCAAAGCAATTATGTGACCACCTGTGCAGGAACAATTTTTTTATAATCTCTTTATAAATCATAAATAAATCATCTGTCAGATAGATTAAAATTTGTTCATGTTAATGATGAGTCCTCCACGCACACAAAAGTTAATTTCGGGTTCTACAGGGTTCTGCCCTTGAACCAAATCTTTTTACTTTATACATGTCTGCGCTGGGCAATATTATAAGAAAACACTCTATAAACATCTATTGCTATGCAGATGATACCCAGCTATATTTATCAATAAAACCAGATGAAACTAATCAATTAGTAAAACTTCAAGCATGTTTAAAAGATATAAAGGCCTGGGTGTCCCGTAACTTTCTACTCCTTAATTATTTTTAATTCAAGACTGAGGTTATTTGATTTGGTCCCCAAGGACTGAGAGACAAGCTATCCGATCAGATTGCCACCTTAGGTGACATTGCATTGGCCTCAAACACTACTGTGAGGAATCTTTGTGTTATCTTTGATCAAGATATCTCTTTCATCCATTACATAAAAGGAATCTCAAGAACTGCCTTCTTACACCTCAGTAATATTTCTAAAATTAGGATCATCCTGTCTCAAAGTGATCCACAGAACTAAAAACTGGTTTCTCACCTCAGAGTCTCCAGTCTACAGTGTGGACTCTCCAGAAAACAACACAGCTGCTTCATTCCTGAATCCTGCAGGTTGTTGTAGCTCAGGTCCAGTTCTGTCAGATGGGAGGGGTTGGACTTCAGAGCTGGGACCAGAGAATCACAGCTGACCTCTGACAAACTGCAGTCACTCAGCCTAAATAAAGAATTAAAAAAAATCTAACTTTATAAAATAATCCTGCATCAAACTATAAATTTTTTCATCAATGTTTCATCATCTGTTGATGAAAATAGAAAATTCAAAAAGCTGAACCAACAGGACTCAGGTCAAAAAGATTCTCAGTCAGACTGACTGAATAAAAGACAAAACCTTACAAGATAATATTTTGACTTCAATCTAATATTTCATTTTCATTTTTATTTATATAGCAGAAAGAGCGAGTAATCACATGTGTAAGGTAAGACGGGCCAGGTTCACTGTGTTTTAATGCTGTATGTTAAGCAGAATCTCTCCCCCTCCCATCAACACGCAGTCCTGAACCCCAACCAAAATTGCCACGACCTCCCCATTTATACATCTCTAGAATCACCACTGGCCCCCACCCACCCCCTAATCACACATGTTGATGACATGGAATTTACCCCCACGACTGTAGATTTAAAACAACTACAACTGGTCACTTTAGACGTCACAGGACAACGAGCTGGAGAACTGGAAACATTCTGAGCAGATTCTGGCTGCAAACACAGTGTCTCTGATCAGTAGCTGACTCACTTTATATTTTATGATTTCTAAAAATTCAGATACAACTACATAAATATCTTACAATATCAAAAATAAACAACAATGCTCTTCCTCTAGTTTGACAAAAAAAGAAAGACAGAAAGATGAACAAACAGTTTACAACTCAAAAACAGCACATGTGAAAATGGTTTCTGACCTTAGAGTCTCCAGTCTACAGTGTGGACTCTCCAGAAAACCACACAGCTGCTTCATTCCTGGATCCTGAATCCTGTTGTTTCTACTCAGGTCCAGTTCTGTCAGATGGGAGGGGTTGGACTTCAGAGCTGAGACCAGAGAATCACAGCTGATCTCTGATAAACTGCAGTTCTTCAATCTAAATAAAGAATCAAAGATGTAGATAAACGTAGTTTGATATCCAACCAATCAATCCAAACCAATGTTAAATTACTTAAAAATTTTAAACAAAGCTTGTAAAGAAAAAATTATCTGTTGTGAGTGCATGTGACTCAAATGTTTGGACTGTATCATATGAACTCTCTGATAGAAATAATGTCATAATGTGATTTCTAATGTGCCATTTGTCCCACATGTTCTACACAGGCAGACCTCTTCTTCTCATGTGAGAACACATCTGACTTGGACAATCTTTACATTCTCTCGACATTTTCCAGAGTTTATATGTAAAAACGGCTAAAATGTCAAAAGAAGAAAAGAGGGAGAGTTTAGTGACATATGGTTCAGAGGTCAGCAACTTCGACCTCTCATCACTCGCTAATTCGCTAATTGTATAAGTAAAATGAGATGAGGGTCCCTTCTTTCCTATGAAGGAGCCGTCAATATAACATTACTCATCAGAGGGGATTAAGGTCTAAAAAAATAATGTTTATGATTATGTTTATGAATTTTTGGCTCCAAACCAGCCCTGATTCAGTGATTAATCTACAGACCTCAGAGCCTCCAGTTTACAGTTTGGATTCTCCAGTCCAGCAGACAGCAGCTTCACTCCTGAATCCTGCAGTTTGTTTCTACTCAGGTCCAGTTCTCTCAGAAGAGAGGTGCTCGACTTCAGAGTTAGGACCACAGCTTCACAATCAGCTTCTGAGAATCCGCAGTAAGATAGTCTGTAATTACAAATATAAAATCATTTTGACCATAAAACAAATGTGATATTCATGTAATATTGTAACAGATGTAATATTTTAAAATACTTCAGTTTATTTTTTATGTTTCACATGAAGCAACATGTGAGATACATTAAGACTCATTAAGAAGTACCAGCAGAGTTTGTTCTATAGGACTATGTTTGGGCTGTTTAAGGTCCCAATAGTATGTTTTTCATGTTACTTGACAAAGTCTGACTTGTCACATCTTAAGGATACTGTTTTTGGACCTTGTGGAACCACTGCAGTATTAGAACTTACATTCTTTCTTTTGGGGTGGTTGGAACCTCATGACAGTGTTATCGTATGTTGCTCCAATGTGGTGTCTTTAGTCAATCAGAAGCTGAGCATACACCTGATCAGTGTAATCAGCAGTGGGTGGGGCAGGGATAGCTGGAAAACAAGCAGAGCAGGGGGCCCGAGGACTGTTCTAATGGAACCTACTGCAGGTCTCCTGGACTGTCCTGTACTCAGACCACTGTACAGATCAACACTGATGTATCATTAACATTCATGTCAGGACTCACCGAGCTGTTCTGCAGTTTGTTAGCTCCAACATTAGCTCCTGTCGTCCCTCCACTGGTCTGTCATATTTCTCCAGGTCAAACCCGTCCAGGATCTTTTGTGTCATCTGCAACATAAAGTTCAGGATGAACTGTAGTTTAGATTGTCTGAGGATTGAGTCATGGCAACTGGACTTCTTTCTTACAAGTAGAAGTAGAATTCCAGTCCAGTTGGAAGAAAGAAGTCCAGTTGCCATGACTCAATCCTCAGACAACTTTACCTGGATGACTGAGAATCTTCACAGACATGTAGTTTAGATTGTTTAGGCTTATCTTAGAAAATGGATACCAAGCTTTCACAGACTGTGTACAGTATTCTTTTACATTTTACATGTTCTATATTCAGTTCTTGCTGCTTTGTACAGAACTAATGCAGAACTGGCTGTGACACTAACTGCAAATTAGACTTAAACACAAAGAAAAAGAGACACAGCTGCAGTGTCACTGTAAACGGGCTCATTGTGTTGTGTGATCTGTGCCCGTAACAACATCTACAGTTTTCAGCTGCAGATGACTAGTTAATACAGTTAACTAGTTATTCTAGAGAATAAAGACATATTGACATCTTATTAAGGCTTAAAGATTATAAAACATCAAATAATCACTGACAATACTTCATTTGTTCTAAAGGTAAAATACAAATACAAGTTAAACTGCTGAAATGCATGCTGGGTAATTCTGTGTACATGTCGGTATACGATCATATGTCTCTTTGGTCTCAGGAAATTCCTCCACAAACTCCAGCTCCTTCAGAACTCTGCAGCCCGGATCATAACTTGCACCCCGTCCAGAGAACCCATCACCCAAGTCCTCCAGCAGCTCCACTGACTGCCCATAGAATCCAGAATTACCTTTAAAAACTCCTCCTCACTCCCACCTGGCATCAGGAATACAGACTCCCTCTCCCTTTACAGGTCAAAACTCAAAACCCATCTGTTTAAGCTGGCTCACGCTCTCTAGGCACAGAGTTCAATTGTTGTCAGTTCCTGGTTCTTATTTTTTTTATTGTATTTTTATGTATTGTTTTTTATGCTCATGTTTATTGTTGTATTATGTTTATTAATGTCAGAACGTTTACAGTGAATAATGTGTTTATAATGTTTCATGCTCTGTAAGGTTGGGTTCTAGAAAGGTGATCACAAATAAAGTGCAGTATTATTACTTGTACACTATACTAACGGTGTCCTTGAATACTTGTTTTTCAGAAGGTTTTTAAAGAGTCAGCAGAAACATTTTTCACTTCTGCTTCTGGTTTCCAGTTTCCCTCCTTCAGCTCATGATAGGAATGAACTGGAAGACATGTGGTTGAGGTGTTTTCTCCCTTCTTGAACTTTAACCTTGGGATCACCTGATCAGATGGTTCTTCCTCTTTACATTTACAGAAAATCACATGTGTGCTGGTGGAGAAAATTCACTATGAGGACATGTTGGTCAGTCCAGACTACAGTTTGAGATTTTAGATAAGTTAACTGTTAGTTAACACAAACTAACCTAAACCAAAGTTACTACATTTAGCTTTTTTTTTTTACAGGTGTTTACAGGATGTGAAATCAGGTCAGGAGACAGATAACCAAACTATCCTTAACTAAACAACAGGCCTCTCTGTCCAGCTCTTCTCTGAACCCTCACAGCATAAATAATTTTACATACCCCGCAAAAAATATGTTGTTCAGTGACGACTAGTTTTAGCTTCATGAAGACATTTCGTCTCCTTTCCAGAAGAAGGAGGTTTTATCAGGCCTTTGCCTGTTTCTCCGGTCAAGACTTTTTCAAAATCCTTTAACCACTGCAATTAAAACAACAGTACAACAGTTTCTCTCATTGGCTCCCATGATGTGATAAATCATTTTCCTTTCTTCTTAGTTACTGTATGTTTCTATATACCAGAAGGAGCTGAGCTAATCGTGTTTGTCTTACTGGTGTTTTTAAAACTGTAATTGGTGGATAACATACGTTGTTCTTTTCTTTTGATGTTAAATTCTGATTAAAAGTCCTTTTACACTTATACACATATGAAACTTACCTTACAGGTGAGGATATGAAGGAACACAAGGAGAAAAGAAGTGCGTCAGCAATAGTCCAGTTTATTGCTAATTCACCAATGACAAGCTTCAGCAACCCAGAAGTGAGAAAAGATGGAGGCTAGAAGAGGAACCTCCCATGAAGAGAGACCAGTGGTTTTTTTTTTATTGTAGTCAATACAAATCTGTAACTTTAAGCTGAAAACTCAACTTCCCTTCCTGTTTCCTGTGTTGCCATGGAGATATGAGAGTCAGAGTTACTGTTTATGTTCGTAATGTTTGATAGAAACTGTTTGAATAAGAAATAAACTATCCAGCTTCAGTTTGTCTTTATGTGAGCTGATGATTTCTTTCTTGAGCTTAGCTGAACCGATGTTTTGTTCTAAGAAAAAGTGAATGTCTGAGTAGTATGTATGAAAGAGGAAGACTGCTCAGTGGTTTTGATGATTTTGGGTTGGTTTGGACCCAGAAGAATGAACCAGAAGTAAATCTCTGGAGTGGGATGAGGTGAGTAACAGCAGGTAAGAGGAACAACGGTCTCTGAAAAAAAATCATTATTTCTTCCACAACAAACAAAGTGTGGCACAAGCATTAAAATTGATCCTGTTCTTTTCTCTGCTCGAGAAAACTCATCCACAACTATAGTTTGTCATTTAAAGCATTCATTTGATGTCAATTCTTTCTTTATGAGGATTTACTTTTACCTCCAGCTTAAATATTGCCTATTCTCCCTGAGGTCTGTGCACTTGTACACAAATCCAAAAACTCTTCATCCAACTGGGAGGTTTTTTTTATTTACTTTTATTTTACAACAATGAATCATGATCAATTTAATTAGATTCTTCTGACCAAAATACAAATCATCGTTAAAGTGAAAACACATCTTTACAAAGTAATACAATGGTTCAATGGAAATCATGTGACTGCAGTGAAAGTGTTTTGTAGAACTGTTGTAAAAATACACCTGGATCTTAAAGTCCAGTTTGAATTATCAGTATCCTGGTCACAAAACTACCTTATGAACACAAAAAATGGTAAAAGCACAAGTCACTGAATATCTCTGCTAGTACAGTGAAATCCATCATTATCCATCAACTTCTTGCACTGTCACTCAGTTTCACCAGTGACTGTGGTCAGTGGTGTGCGATACTGCAAATTTAGTGTGTATTTGGTAATCTGAGCAATATTTGCACAAGTCTACTTTCTGATGGAACGGTCACACCAAAGTAAAGTATCAATCTGATACCAATACCAGTGTCAGTATCGACAGCATCAACATTTGGATCTATCTGCACACACCTAGTGATTGGACCTTTCAGGTGTATTTATTCTTCAGTCACTTGTCTCAGAAACTCTTTCACTTCAGAAAACAAACTCACCAGCTATTCTGATTTCAGAGTCCAAATTTAAAGCTGCACCACAGTATGGATTTATGTAATTCCTGTTTTATTGTCGTTTTTAAACAACCATGGTGGAAGCCAATACCAGGTTGATCCACAAATAACTCTTCAATGGCCCCAGTTAATCATACCCCACAGCACAAGATGCCCCTAAGGACACAGTTCCTTGCATTCTCCGCTTTCATGAGCTCTACAGAAACCTTGTTAGGATGAAGAGTTGGTCCGCTGTTCCATGACCAGGACAGAATCTTTAAATATGGTAGCCCCTAACCCAGACTTCATGCAACACTAAAGTGATGTGTCAGCCAAGGCAGCCCAGAGTCATCCAGGATCTTCAGCATCTCAGGGCAAACCTCACCCACACCTTGTGCCATGCTACTGCTAATCATGTAGGTTAATTCAACAATAGAGAAACTATTTACAGGTAAAACTAAAAAATAAAATATGTTGTTGTAAGAAATGACCACCCTGATACAGTGTCTGCTTCACACTAACTTAATTTCTTTAGAAAGAAATTGATCCACCTTACAAAGAGCAGCAATCAGAGCCGAACTTGCTTCTGATCCTTTTCTTCGCACGTTATCAATCAGTGCTCGTGCTTTCTCTGACTTGATTTTTTTCCCCGCAATAACCTCCATTTCCTCATCAGTTATCACCTTTAACTCCAAGAGTTTATCTAACAGTTGTTTTAGAACAGGTCCAGACACTCGTTTGACAAACTGTGTACGAACAGACACAAGTATTTCTTCTGCTGACAATGTTGGAGTCTGTTCCTGGACAGTTGGAGCTGGGGCTGAGACTGTTGGAGTCTCTTTCTGGACAGTTGGAGCTGGTGCTGAGACTGTTGGAGTCTCTTTCCGGACAGTTGGAGCAGGTCTTGACACTGTTGGAGTCTCTTTCCTGACAGTTGGAGCTGGTCTTGACACTGTTGGAGTCTCTTTCCGCATAGTTGGATCTGGTCTTGGGACTGTTGGAGTCCTACTGTAATGCAATAATATACTGATTCACTGAGCTGGTCGTTTTAATTTATAATATATTTGATGGGAATCCACAGTCTATTCTGTGAGCTCATACTGTGTGTTTTTTGGGCAATTTACATTGCAATGGTAACTGAAAATGCCAACTAACCACAACAGGGGACTTGTCATGACCAAGATGGTATGGTTTGTGTGTGGAAGAAATGTCCCTGAACATGGGAGCCATTTTGATGAAGCTTCAGCCAATCAGGAGTGACACTAATCACACTAATTGACATGTCTTAAATAAAAATAAAAAACTCACACAAATATTAAATCAGCGTAAATAAAATCTCTCAGGGTAGAGTCACGTGTGTCTGTGTGAAATAATTATAAATGAAAAAGAACAGAGGTACTTAGCAGATCAAGTGAGTACTAATATATTGGGTTACAACAGACACAGGTACTGTGAAAAAATGCTGAACTTCAAACCCCATCTTGATGAAGCATCAGCCAATCAGAGAGTAAGTGTTTACATTACGGAGACACAATGACACCACAATACCACAAATTAGACCAATAAAACCACACTGTACTGCTCAAAAAACAAAGCAATTATCAGTTCTCATCCTTGGTGTTGACAGTGCACAACCTGGTTCTCATTAGATTCAGTTTACTCTGACATATCTTATATACTGACGTGTACATTATCAAATTATCATCCATAAAGTCAGTGGTTCTCCTTTTCTATCATTCCCCACAAAACAATGAGAGAAAAACCTGATATCAAACTCATTACCATGTGAAGCTGTGGGGAGTATGAGGTCCTCTGCTGTAGTGTGCGTCTCACATTGGGCACCCTAGTGGTTTTTAGATTTTACTGAAGTGTGAGGTCTCTAAATAATCAAAATCAAAATAAGGGAGATCTCTGCTCTAGAATCAAATGTCACATTAGATTGTTTTAAAGAAATCACAAATTATATATTTAAAATACTTTATAATAATAAAATTAAAAATAAAAAAGTGTCAGAAATCATACGCTTCACAGATGAATTACATTTGGATTTACATACATGTGTTTTGCAAAAATTGTACTTTAATTGTGAAAATTATTATTTTAAATAGCATTGTAAGTAAATGTCAGCCTTACAGAAGTGAACAAATGAAAAACATTTACCTGTTCTTCTGTATTTGGCATTTAGTATGACTGGGGCTCGAACCCTTGGGCCCCCACATGCGAAGTGACATCTTATCTAATTTAGCTAATAGAGAACAGATAAGCATCACGCCTCGTATAGCGGCTTTTAAACTTTATGTGGCAGAGCTAAACGTTTTTTTCGTTTTGAAGGTTTCATTATTTCTAACATTAAAATACACATTTCTGAGCAACAACGTTTTTCCACATGTGATTAACAATACTGATCCATAAACCACAGAATATAACAGACAGTGTTTCTATTGTCTTATTTACTTTAGTCTATCTGTTACACACTGATCAGTGTCCGCAGCCTATTATTAAGACTCAGGGAGATCCCCTCCTCATCCCACGTATCAGTTTTTAACAACATGAATAAGTCAGCAAAGTTTGGTTTGTAGCTTTCAGCTGTGTACAGAATTATTTTCTACGAGTTTAAAGACATCGTTCAGTAAATAAAAACTTAAGAACATCTCCACTTCTCTTCGTGCTACTGCAGCTTTTAACAGCGGTAACTTCATTAATTATTCATGATTATTAATTGTCCCGACACAGATTCAGCGTCGGTCAGAATGTCTCAGTAAATTATTTTATTTTAACTTTTCCACACTGTGCTGAATCAGACATGTCTGTATATTTAAATTGTCACTTTATAATCACCACACAAACCCGTTTCATAAGTGGTAAAGTACATATCTTTCAATGATTAACGCACAGTGTTTCTGTGCAGCCTGCACCCTGCAGAAAGTCTGTTTAAACCAACTTCAGGTGAAGCGTTAATCATCACATACTCACCAACGAGCGTTTCCCTGAAGACACTGAAGAAGTTGTATTCCAGTTGTATAAACATTGTTCACAAAGTGTTGACCACAGTCCGTTTTAGATAAGAGTTTAGAGGACAAACTGTCCTGTTCGGTGTTACTGTGACATCTGTGCAGGATTTTCGTTGTTATCTGTAGTTTGCAGTTACCTCAGCAGCAGCTAATCTTATGCTAACACTAGCTTAATACACGGTGCTGTTGTTAGCACAGCTTTAGCGCCGGGAGGCTGCCTCCGCGACTTCAGTGAGAAAAGAGCAGAGACCGTGTGCCTCTCTGCTAACCCTACCCTTAACCCTCTAGGTGGATAAAGTCCAAGCGACTATCGTTGAAAGTGTGTTGTTAATTATAATCCAGCACACAGCTCCTAACCATTCGTCTGTCCGCGCCGCCATCTTGTGAAGCATTACGCAGACACACAGGCTTTTACACCTGAAATCCAGTCAGACGGGCTCCACAAATCCCGCTATTAGGCAACAAGCATTGGTCATATTGGAAAGATAACACGATTTATCAGCCACTCAGGCTTTAACAAACACAGCCATATCATTTTTATGTGGAAATTCAAATAAATGAGAAGTTTGTGGCAATTTCAAAATAAGAGCCATCTCTGCTCTAGATGAATCTTTGAGTCTTTGAATTACACAGGTGTCTATGGGAGGGAAAAGGGAGTTTTCTGGACATTTGGCCACTTAGTCTGAAAACCATAAGTCCTGTCACTATGAAAATCATCTGGGTGGACACAGAACACCTTTTCCTCCTTTTTTATGCAGAAATTGTTTATGAAACATGGACATTGAATAAGAACAAGAAAAGAAGCAAAGAGAGGTTGATTACAGCTGAAACGGGAATGCTAGAGCAACAGTGACGTCACACGCTCTGACAGACTGAAAATTCCCCAAAACAAGATGTTTTTAACTGTTTTTGAAAACTAAAATTGCCATAACTCAAAAACTATACAAGATATAAAAATACTGTTTTACAGAAAAAAAGCTGAAAGGGTCTAGACTCATTTAAAATTTGACGTTTCTAGGACAAAGTATGACTACACAGTATGATGATAAATGGAGGGAGTATCTCTTAAGCTTTTCTTGACCAAAAAATGGAAAAAGTTGAATCAAATAAAAAATATCCAAGATATCAACAAGAAGGGAAATCCCGGGACCGAGACGGTCGATTTGATGTATCATTTGTGTGGGTGCACCCTTCCGTTCCGGCCGCATTAAAGTTGATGGAAGAATAAGATAACCAACGAAGAAATAAATAAATAAAGAGGCCATACTTCAAACCACTTCCACACTCCTGGCTCACTTCTCCTCCCCACCACGGCATCCAGCACACGGCTCTGGCCTGTCTATTTCAATTGCTCAGGTCAAGAGGGAGATAAAGAGGATTAACACTAAAAAGGCAGCCGGGCCAGATGGAGAAGAAGACCCTGGAGCAGTTGGTCCTTGTTCAGCTTTGGCTCTGGTGAACTCATCACTGGATTAACTCCAGTTTGCCTACAAGCCTGGCATTGGAGTGGATGATGCTGTCATCCACCTCCTACATCCCTCCCTCTCACACTTGGAGACTGCTTGGAGCACTGTGAGAATCATGAGAATCGTGAGATTCCTCTAGTGCTTTCAACTCCATTCTACACACAATCCTGAGGGACAAGCTGGAGTACACAGGAGTGGATCAACATCTCTCACGGTGGATCACCAACTACCTTTACTTTACTTTACTTGGCAGACGCTTTTATCCAAAGCAACTTAAAAGGAGAGGACACCAGCAATTACCATTTTGGTTTCCATAAATTCCTCAATAACCGACCCCTCACTAAGTGACCCCAATAAGTGAGAACCCAGGGCTGTGTGTCTGACAGGGTTGTCTCTAGTACGAGGGCCCACAGGGAACAGTTTTGGCACCGTTCCTCTTCACCATCTACATGGCAGATTTCACTTACAACTCCACCAAGTGCTTCCTGCAGAAGTTCTTGGATGGCTCTGCAATAGTTGGCCTCATCACTGATGGGGACAACGAGGAATACAGAGAACAGGGACTTTGTGGACTGGTGCCAGAATATAGTTAGAGATGGCTCAGGTGACTCTGAACCATCTCTTAGTTATGCTGTTATAGATTTAGTCTGCTGGGGGAAGTCTGCTTAGTCTGCCTCCCGCATTACACTGAGCTCCTCTCCTCCTTCACTCTCACTGTCCACTATCATGCCATTGTCTTCTCCTTCCTTCTCCTCGTTCCACTCACCGATCGAGGCATATGACCACTTACCGAGCCTGGTTCTGCTGGAGGTTTCTTCCGTTAAAGGGAGTTTTTCCTCTCCACTGTTGCCTAGTGCTGCTCAAGTCTGTGTGTGTATATTTTTATATATATATTCTGTGTAAGGTCTTAAACTTGTAGACCTTGAGATGACTTATTTTGTGATTTGGCACTTTATAAATAAAATTGAATTGAATTTAATTGAATTAGGGGTGACAGTGTCATAGTACGTAGGGCAGTCTGCAATTTTCTATAATCCCCAGGGTTGGTGGTTCGCTTCCCTGTCCCTCTCCAGTTCCTGGACAACGTCCCTGAACAAGACACTGAACCCAGAACCCTTGGCGCCTAAGAGGGCAGCCCGTTCACAAAGAATTTCCCCAAGGGGATCAATAAATTATCTATTATTATTTTATTATTATTATATTAATTATTGGCTTCGAATAAAATAGAATTAGCATTTAAAATCTGTATTTGTATTGACTTTGGATTTTATGTTCAATTCAGTTTGAAGATCAGACATTGTTACAGTACTCACGTGTTTTGTCTCTGGGAGCAGTAATCAACCTGTTGTTCACCCTGTACAAATACATCACAACAGTTACAAAGTTAATGGAACCTAATCAGATTTAGCTTGAATTTACCTCTTCAAGGACCTCAAGCTAATCGTGTCCTGGATGACTAAGAATCTCAGAGACATACATCCTTCATGAAGGCTGCTGTCAATGTTACAGGTATTTCACTGGTGTTCCCGTTCTGGTCCCTGTTACTGCTCCTGTCATCAGGTGGTGGAACACTGAGGATGCACAAGCAAACAAGGAAGCTTTGTCTGCCTCAGCTTTGATCCTTGCAAAACCCTAGAGCTACTTGGATGAGTAGTGAAATGTTTCAGCCTAACAAGAAAAAAATCCAGTTGCCACAACTCAACTTCCAGATACTTAAAACATGATGGGCGCCATCAATTGATGCCAGTGAATGATTTGTAGATCATCATCCTAAACATCTGCAGCATCATCACCATCGACAATATGCGAAATGATAATTTCACTTGTTTTTATGACACTTAAATAGAATTTGGATGTTGAGATTATTCTGGCTTTTCATCATCCCTTGTGTGAATTATGAACAACACTTCCTGATGATGTTCAGTCTCTTGAAAGTGTCAGGTTGCATGTTGCTGCTATGTGCCACCACTTTATTGCAGACAGAGCACATGACATTACCTTTGGTTGTGGGTTAAATAAATCCAACAACTTACAAATAACAAAAGCAAACTGGCCATAGCAGAACAGACCAAATTGTAATAGTGACAAACTGTTTCGTCCATCAAGCAACAACTGCCCCCTGCTCGATTGGTCCAACCTATATTGAGTGAACTCAGTTATGTTTACTGACACCTAGTGGATCCAATAGTAAAAACACTAAATTAATGTTCATACAATATAAAATGGCTCTTACAAAGATATTTCTTGATCTGGACTGCTCTTTAGTTGATAGTAGAATGACTTCACCTTCTCAAGTTCAGCTGAGACATCTAAAAATAGAAGTTTATTAATAGCTGGTTGATTTATTAATTTCATTTATATATTTCCAGAATTCTAAGTGATGCTATGAGTTTACCTTCTCTTACCTGGGATGGAGTAATCGTCTATCTTGAGTGATAGCTGAATTGATTGTCTCAGGGTTTTCTTCAGTTTTGTCATGATGTCCTCCTATTTTAACATCAAAGTATTTATCACTTATTGTTCCTTGAATTATACATTTGAAAACCTTAAATCAGTTTTCAGAGAGCTCCTCTGACTGGGCTGGTAGAGGAGATTCTTACTGCACAGGTACTAGGTAATTCTAATATACATCATCATCTATGTATTTTGATTTATGTGGCAAACCGTCAAATCGTTCAGCTGCTCCAACATAACATCTTTAGCCTGCTTAAACATGGTGTGCTTAGAATCACGGACGTGTTTCTCAATTGTCTCCTTTATGTTTTTCAAAGTGTCTGGTCCTGTAATTCCTGCTGCTCCTACAATGAAACAGAAAATTGTTCAAAAAACACTCTTCATTAAAGTAAATGTGTATTATTATAGTGACAGACTTTATATGTCAAGGTCTTTCATACTTTTATAGCATTTTTTCATGTTGTCCTCGATCGTCTCCGTCAGACTGTTGTAGATTATTTTCTTACGATCCCTGATCATTTTGTTGTTGAGTTTTGTTTTGATTTTTTCTTCCTTACAGAGAAAGTAAAGCATATTTTCAACATATTTTAACATAAAATCATGATAACACAAATTATATTTGTTTTTCTTTGGTTACAGTTAGTGGATTTATTTTATATACAACATCGAATCAGCTGCATTTATAACATTGTGAAATGTTTTAGCTTCTAAAACTGAAGTTTTCAATGATAAAGACTAGATTTTATTATATATAAGTTTTATTTATTAATGAAATTATTTGCCATGGTACTATCTGTATCTTTTACCTCTGCTTTGAGAAATACCAGTTGCAGTTTTACATCTTTGTACTTTTCAATCAGCTCATCTGTACCAAGGGAAAATTTATTGATGACTCCACTGAATGGTCCATCTTTCCTGTCATTGCTGAAATGTAAACAAGTTCAGGTGTGACTGACAAATCTCTGTTTATATACTATTTCATCTATTTAAAACTTTAGATTTGATATAAGCCAAAACAAAGTTTTCCTCATCAATTCCTTACGGGAACATCTTCCTGAATTCGTCATCAATGCTGTCAGTCAGGCATGACGCTAACGACATGTTGAGGTCTATTGGTTTCCCTTTTTTTGATTTGAAGACACCGCCATTTTTAACTACACACTTCAATGTTTTGTAATGATTTATCTGAGACAAAATGAAGAAGAAACATTCATGACATTTTTATAACAAAAGCAAAATCAATTGTTTTAAGTAAATATTGTTTGAATACATACAGGATATAAGGAGGACATCAGGAGTTTTTCCCATGAATCTTCAGATTTTTTAACCCCCTCCCTAAGACATTTTTTAAAAGCTTCACAAGCTTCATCCATGGGTTTTCTGATTTCTTCAAGTTCATTAAGCTTTTTTTCAAGATGTGTGCACACCTCTTCTTTTTTGCCAGCCTGTATAACAATTATAAATGTTAAATGAATGGATTATGCTTCAACATAGTATTTACTGTTCCTGTTTACTTTTTGAAGTAACCAGAAGGAAATCAAATGGTGTATGTAATGGTGGCATTTAGACCATTTCAGTACTTAATTGTACTTAAACTGAGTTAAAAATTAGACTTAGACTGGACACAAAGTTGACAAAGACAAAAAACTGACAAAAAAGTTGACAAAAGAAAAGCTGACAAAGACATAACATTGACACAAAAAAAAGTTCATAAAGACAGAAAAACAATATTACAAGGAGCAAATGTTGACCAAAAGGGATGAATGACAAATACCAGACACAATTTATATGTTTCTATCCAACTCACTTTCAACCTGGTTCTTTGTTGTTTACAAAAAGGCTCTTATTGTGAGTCTTATTGTGAAGGTTGACTCAGGGTGGAGTTAGATGTGTGTGCGTTTGTGTGAAATGATCATCAATTAGTTAGTAGGTAAAGGTCCATGAAGAACTAAAGTAAATAAAAATGCTGAGTCATGGTGATGAACATATGGTGATTGAGTTGTGTTTGTTTCTCATAAATTTGTCTACAAATAGGGAAAACAGAGGGAGCAATAGCTCCACACAATCCTTTATAAGGCAAAAAACAACTGGTCATATTGGAAAAATTCCACAACTCTGAGCACGCCTGCACTTTAACAAACATTCTGATACCTTTTGGTGGAGTAATTCAAAGAAATGAGGGTTTAGTAGCAATTTACAAATCCAGGTCATCTCTGATTTTGAGGAGAATTGGGGGAGAAATTTGAACATGGAAGTGAATGAGCTGCTTAGATCATGAGCTGTCGACTCTTGACCACGCCACGCAAAAACCATAAGTCCAGTCATTACAAGAAGCATATTTGTGGAACCAGAACAAGTTTTCCTACGTATCTATGTAGAATTTGTTAATGAAAGATGAAAGTTGAATAAAATGAAAAGTATAAAAGATGATATGATGATATGATAAAAATTAATAGCAGGAATCACCTAAAGATAATTTAAACAGCTGCACGAGCTGTTCCCAGCAGATTTTAAAGACGTGTCTGACACACTATAAGAAGTTTGTCAATTTACTTTGTGAATTTGAGCATAACTCTCTTTTTAAATATGTACTAATCATGTTAGGGAAATTTGTGTGGACAGACAGATTCAATGAAAGCACAAAGGGTTCAGTGTCTTGTTCAGCAACACTTTAACATGTGGCATGAGTCAAACCACCAACCCTGTGGTTCGTAGCCAGCTGCTGTTTGCTGCTAAGTATAATTTTCAATGGAGAATTTAATATTAATAGAAATAAAGAACAAAACTAACACTCAATCTTACCACTTCTCTGCTCTTGGCCCCTTGAATCAAAGACAGAATCCCACGAGCTCTAGAGACATAGTTTAATGTCTCCGAGTGACTGTCGTTGAGTTTTTGAAGAAATTCCTGAGGTCTGGGTATTTCTGTTAAAGAAAAACAGTTTCTGTAGATCACATTTGTACTTACATTACAAAATAGTATCTATTTACATTTCTGCTATGAAGACTAAACGTACCAGTGTCATCTGGCTCCAGTTTTCCTTGTAGAAAGGCTGTGGAGCTCACTGTGAAGACTTCTAAACATTTGTCACCAAAATGTTTCTGAAAAAAAAAGATTAGACTGTAAAGCAAAGATTGATTTCTGTGTTCGATTATCTGTCAGCTCAAGTAACTCACCTTAATCTTGTTTTTTCTGTCAAACGCTTTCTTCACACTTCGTTTTGTTTTATTGTTTCTTGTCCTTATACGTTCAACTGCTGATCTATAAGAAAATATTTCTATCAAGTGGCACATCACACAATATCTGGTGAACTGAGGCCTGAAATGTCAAAGTTTGTATATTATTCTCAGAATAAATGTTGTTGTTTATACTATGTTTAATAAAAATTGTGACTTTGCTTTTGATTTGATTTGAACAAATACAACAGAAATTATGCCTGTAATCCTTATCCCGCACAACCAGAAACAATCACTGCAAACAAGCAGTTTCTGTAGTTCTCAGTGAGACTTCTGCACCTGCCAAAAGGGGATTTAATTCACAGCTGTCTCAGGTTTATAGGGTCTTCTTTAAACTTCACGTTTCAAATATTTCCATAGAGATTCAAAAGGATTCAGGTTAGGGCTCATCGAACCTCACTTTATCATTGTCCAATGTTTAGTTCTGAGCCATTCTAGCTGATTTTAGCTGTGTTTTCCATTATTATTCTGTAATTACATATTGTTCTTTTAAATATTCCAATACACGCTGCCCTGACCCTGAACATCTCTGGGTTTGGGAACCACTGGACTATAACTTATATATGCAGGTGTTGCCAAGAAAAGAGTGAAAGCTCACATTACTTTTGTAACCAGAGAACTGCAGCACAGACAACAGAGGAAGCACTAGTCTCACTTTTGAAAAACTGTGGGTTTTGGATGAAACCACCCACGTACTGTTGCAGCAATCCAGATTCCAGCTAGCCTCATTCCCTCTTTTTCATGCTCTATTTACTCCCGTCTCTCCCTTGCCTGATTTGTGCATCTACAATTTATAGAAAGCACATCAATTCAAGCTCCAGTCAGTCAACTGAAGGGCACCATGTTAGATGGTGTTTGGATCAAATAAACTAGTGCATGGAGATGTACGTAACATGCAGAACTGTGTTCCTTTGTTTAGGCAGAATAAACAAATATGGTTGCTAAAACTGAAATAATGTTTTCACCCCATTTAGTTGATATTTACATATTTAATTTATATGTCTCATAAAACCATAAAACGATAAAACCATGGGGACAGTGGGAGAACAGCAGCATATGAAGCAGAAACTGTAGCAGGAACTGGAACTGGAGTTTTCAGATGCTGGAACTGACAACAGGTGCTGACATGGGGGAACCCAGCACTGGGTGGCAAGAGACCTTCGGCAGAAACGCTACAGATAAAGAAGTCCAGTACAGTACAGTACATAGTTTCCAAGAACAAGGGGATAACAGAAAGACCAACACACTCGACAGGGTAGAATATCAAATAACATGACAAACAATGATAGAAGGAATTGATTTGATTTCATTGATGACATTTACATATTACAATGAATTTTGTTCTCTGCATTTGACCCATCAGCCCCGGCGAGAGCAGTGGGCAGACGCAGGGCAGCGCCCTGGGAGCTAGCACTGAGTGAGTTACTAAAGGGCACGTACGTGGGCTGGGCTGTGATCTGTTCTCTGGCCACTCTACATGATCAATCTGCCTTTGTAATACGTTGAAAACATTTGGTTTTCTCTTTGGCAGATAAATAGAGTAACATGGTGACTGGGGGAGTTATCCAGGCAGTGTTGCCTTCACTACATTTTTGTGCTGGATCTCCAACATACAAACATTGGACAACATACTAGACATGTATTCCCTTTTTTGCCTGACCTTATATTTACAGTTGCAACCAGACGTTTACATACACTGTATAAAAAGACACATAACTTTCTCCTCTGCATTCCGCATGCCGCTTCTTGTCTTGTTTAACTCCCTTTATCAGTTATCTAGTGTGGGATTTTAGATAATGTCTTCTGAACTTATTTTGCATGATGTCCGTTCTATATCTGGTTTTAATGAAAATTAGTTTGTTTTCTACACATTTCTTTCCTACGTTTGGGAAAGTCTTTTGTTGTTCCGATTTAATCCCCTTGTTGTCCGTAGTGAGTGAGAGAGTGTTTTGAAACCATAACAATTAGATTATAACTCATCAGGGCTGAAAGATCTGAGATTGGAAAGGAAAGTGACAAGTGGAAGTGTCTGAGAATGACATCCAGGTGGTTGATAAACTCTTGGGTAATACAGGTCTGCTGACAGGGGGGGACAATCAGGTGACTTCAACCTTACAAAGTATCGAGAGGAATTATATTTCAAAATGGTAATAGTCTAGTGACATAAAGCATTTTTTTCCTTCATAATTGTCCTTAAAATAGTGTCAATAATACCCCCCCACCAAACACACACACAGAAATGGTTTGGCCACAAACAACAACCTTTGAGTTTGAGTTTATTTAGTGCTCTCCAGTAAATTGTCTAAATGTCCGGTCACCGTTCAAGAGAAATGAAGAGTAAAGTAGAGTTTTTAAGGGATTCTATGAGAAAATATTTAAAACCAGATGATGAAGACGAGGCTGGAACAAGTGGAGCAGGGAGGAAGTGACGAGTAGTCGCGTCGTTATAGAGCAACAGCACATAAACATTTAGCATTCTTTAACTTTACTTTACTATGCTTGGCAGAACTTGTACTTTAACTTTACCTAAAGGTCCAGTCCAGCTCTAGTTTAATGTGTCAGCAGTCTGCTGGAGACAGCATAGCAAGAGAACCAGCTGAGGCGGGTTGTTCAGGTGACAGAGAGAGAGAGGAAAAAAAACAGCAACTTACAGTTATTGGGGAGTGGATCTGCCTGCCCCAGAGTGGGGAGGCAGTTGCGTTGTCAGCTGGCCTGACTACACACATCAGAATCTCATTTAGATCTCACACTGTGTATTTTGGACATAACTTACTCATCATTTAGATCTTCATCAGAATCAGATTTGGTGCAGATGAAGTGAATCTGCTGACACTCGCCACCATTTCCCATGTGGCTACTGGCACGTTCCAGGATTTCCCAGGATTCCTTCTCTGTTGCTGCCCGATTCATCTCAGTCACAATCCACACAGTAGAACAACTTTCAACAACCTGCAGGGGCAACAAACCCACTTAATAGAGGTAATTATAGTAGTATAGTATAGTATATTGCAGTTAAACCTCTCCTGAAAAAACCTACTCTTGACTCAGGGATTTTAGCCAATTGTAGACCAATATCCAATCTGCCCTTTCTCTTTAAAATCCTTGAACGCCCGAATAACTCACTCAAAAGCCTCCAGCTAATCCAGAATGCTGCAGCCAGAGTTCTGACTGGAATTAACAAGAGAGATCA
>JAUYWH010019287.1:0-20499 GCA_034779795.1 Ctenopoma multispine
CACGATGTCTGAGCGAGGAGCAAGTGAGTGGACTTCCTGTTTATACCTTGTCCTAACCAATCCTACCTCTTCCTCGCTGTCACCTGACTCGCTCACCTGACACCATTGTCTCCAGCAGTGTAGTCTACCACATGCAGCTTTTTAGATGTGCAAATGCAAGTGGGCACCATCTACAGGCCAGGAAAGAAACGGCAACTTCTCTTTCACTAAATTGTCTTCACACCCCATAAAACTGAATATGATTTGCAGTTTTCTGTGTGTGTGTGTGTGTGTGTGTGTGTTTCAGGAGGAGTACAGTTCAGAGCAGATCCAGTGGTACTCGATGCCACTCAAGAACTTTCAGTCCTGCCTAGAGCTGATCTCCGCCAGGCCACACGGTATTCTCAGAATATTAGATGACCAGACCTGCCTTCCCCAGGTACACACACAGAGTTAAAAGTAATGAATAAAGTGAATTGGTTGTGTCACTAATTAAGCAAGTGATGCCAGCTGCAAACTTTCACTTAAATTTATTCATTTCATTTTATTTCTATTTTGCTCTAGAAGTTAACCAAGTGTCTTGTTGCTCCTTTGTGTTTTTAGGCCACTGACCACACCTTCCTTCAAAAGTGCCACTATCACCATGGTAACAGCCCCTGCTATGCCAAGCCCAAGAACCCACTGCCAGTCTTCACTATTTATCACTATGCTGGGCCTATCACCTATCAGGTGTCAGACACACAACAACCAGTTTGTCAAGCAGCATCTAACACGGTTGATATCTGTATTTAAGTAATACTCCTTATTTTTTAAGGTCCATAATTTTCTGAATAAAAACCACGACCAGTTCAGGACAGAAGTGGTGGAGCTTTTTGCCAGGAGTCGCTTAAAGGTGAAACATGTGGTGTGAGACCCTCACACCTCTGACATGAGGCTATTTAACACCACTATTTATCCCCTTTGCTGACGCACTTTTAGTCCTGCCTTCTTATTCAGTAGCCTTTTTCACACAACTACTCACTTACTGTCTAATGTGAAAGGGTTTTTCTGTCTTGTGCTGATGTGACGAACACATTCCCTCCCATTTGAATCAGTCCAGGTGTCCACACTGCTGGTGTAACACCTTGTAGTTCACGTTCATGTTTTGTATGTTCTAAATGTTAAATCTTGAAATGTAAGCAGTTACTGCAGCTGTTACAGCTGTGAATATATTTTGAATGGAGAACTTAGTTACATGTCATCACTGCAAACAAAGAAAACCAGATATGATTATGAGACAGAGAAGTATAAATGACTTATGGGAGAAGTGCTGAATTGTATTGTACAACACAATATCCACGAGTTTAAGTCTACATGTTTCCTTCATGTGGTCTCTGTTCAACAGATTGTATCAGAGCTGTTCCGGAAGGTTCAGGACAGCTACAGCCAACAAAGAGAGCTGGGCTGGAGAGGGAAGGGCCGCCAACAGCCCACCACTGTCGCCTCACATTTTCTCCAATCCCTCACTGAACTCAGCA
Source organism: Ctenopoma multispine (assembly GCA_034779795.1). Taxonomy (NCBI): domain Eukaryota; kingdom Metazoa; phylum Chordata; class Actinopteri; order Anabantiformes; family Anabantidae; genus Ctenopoma; species Ctenopoma multispine. Next base: position 1,497 of record JAUYWH010019287.1, read on the forward strand.
GCCGTCTGGAGAGGTGATGAACAACTTTCACTACACATGTTACATAAAGCTGAGTTTCAGTTCAAAGAGCTTCAGCAACATAATAAATGTGAGAGACAGTTTGTCTTCTTACTGTTTTCATTCGTTGTGGATCATGATTTAGCAGTTCTACAGGAGACATGATTCATCATATATGATATGATGACTTCCTGATAAGTTATGTTTATCTGTGTTTTTTTTTTAAACCAGATGCAAAACCACATTTATCCGTTGTCTAAAGCCAAACTATGTCAAGGTAGCAACAAATATTTTAATTCCATCTAGTATCATAAGAATAGATCCTTCTTGCAGAATGAAGTATGACCATGTACTGTATTTTAAATGTGCTCCGTCAGCTTCCTGGGGTCTTTGATGTGGACTATGTGTCAGGCCAGCTGAGGCATGCAGGGTTGCTGGAGACCATCCACTTAAGGAAAGAGGGTTTTCCTATACGGATTCAGTACTCCTACTTTGTTGAGAGGTATTGTAAGTTTTCACAGCATCACACCAAGACATGTAATAGATGTTTCAGTGAAGAAACTACAAAACCATAACAACCAAATAATTTCATGACAATGCAGCTAATAACAAGCAAACAGTCAAGTGTCCCACAGTTTAATTTACACTGTTCCCTCCGCAACAAAGCATCTTGTACAAGATGGCACTTTGTTGGAAGTAATATAACAGGAAATACATGTACCTCCAACTATCTGCACTGTTCATGTACTTTGATTTGTTATTATGACTTCAAAGATGAGCTAAAAGCATCATGTTCTTTCATAGATATGCGGTTCTGCTCACACAGCGGTTGTGTGAGGCATCAGACAGAGAGCAGACAGTGGCTCTGCTGGACATGGTTGGTGCAGAGGAGGGACACTACCAGCTGGGACTGACCAAGGTACCAAGCTGTGCATTCATGATGCTCACTAGATGTTTTTACTGAACATTTCCACAGTGTTCAGACGTGTGTTTGAATGTGTGAAGGTGTTCCTTAAGGAGCTTTTGTACCAGCTACTGGAGGAAAAGTGGAGCAGCACTCAGACCTGGGCTGCCATCACCATCCAGAGGAACATCAGGGGCTTCCTCTGCAGGAGGAACTTCAGGTTCTTCAAACAGAAAGCCATCGTCATCCAGAGCCACATCCGCGGACACCAGGCCAGGTACAGAGAGGACAGGAGATGACAAAAGCTGTGACAAAATGTTTGTCACAGGAGATTCAGGACTTATTGATGACTTTTTGTCTGTTAAGTCAATGGATAAATAAGTGTTCCCTGATGGGATTTTTATATAAGTAGTACTTTTAAATACAAATGTAAAAATTCTAGAAAAAGACCATAAATAAAATGTGAATTAGTAAAATCCAAATGAACATCTGAGAGTCTGCATTTGAGCTATAGAAATAAACTTGAACCCATAAGAAAATCTACTTCAATAAGACAAAACTAAAAACAAGTGAATAACAAACTACATAATAGAAATTAATAACCCCCAGCCTTGTCCAGTGGTTTAACCTTCTCATATTCACATTTTACTTTGCTTGGCAGACGCTTTTTATCCAAAGCGACTTACAGGGAGCTAGCGCTCAGTGTCTGGCTCAGGGACACACCTGGTGGGGGATAGGCTAGAAGTCAGGCTGGGATTTCAACCTGTGATCTTCTGCATCCCGGTCTGATGCTTAACCCATTGAGCTACCAGGCCGCATATTGCTGCAGTGATGTACAGTACAGGCCAAAAGTTTGAAAACACCTTCTCATTCAATGTGTTTTGGGGTGAGCTGGACTGCAGAGTGAAGACAAAGGGCCCAACAAGTGCTTAACACCTCTGGGAACTCCTTCAAGACTGTTGGAAAACCATTTCAGGTGACTACCTCTTGAAGCTCATAGAGAGATGCCAAGAGTGGCAAAGCAGTAATCAGAGCAAAGGGTGGCTATTTTGAAGAAACTAGAATATAAAAGATGTTTTCAGTTATTTCACCTTTTTTTGTTAAGTACATAACTCCACATGTGTTCATTCATACTTTTGATGCCTACAGTGAATCTACCAATGTTAATGGTCATGAAAATAAAGAAAACAACATTGAATGAATTGAATGTGTCCGAAATTTTGGCCTGTACTGTAAATGTACAGTTTACTTACAGGGTGTCTGACCACACTAAGTCTTAGCCATCATACAGTGTGTGGTCAGGTGAAGCTGTTTTGAAACCTTCCACCAGTGAAACACTACAGTCTATTCTTCAACATGTCTGTATGTTAGCACACTCAGCTAACTCACAGACAAAAACAAGGGGAGGTGTGTGTTTAATAAGAAAACAGAAACATGAAGCGAAACAGCGTTTGTGTCTCTCGTTTCAGGAAGTACTTCAGGCGTCTCAAGCAGTCAGTCACCCAGTTCTGGGCAGTGATGCTGATAACCAGGAACACCATCAAGAGACTCCACTGGAGGAAGGTAGATATTAGACAGAAGTACCCCCCCCCCCCTTGCAGAAGCCCTGCTGCATTACTTAGCAACCTCATGTTTGATATGTTTGTTGTGCTATAAATCTTTGTTCCAGCTGCGTAATGTATCAGGAGATGAACAATATGTCTAATATTGATGTTTGGGGTCAAAGAGTAAACAACATTCCTACTGTCCCGTCTATGTTGTTATGACACTTCCTCTACATATGAGTAGCTGTCAGGAACAGAAATGCATTAGATAAATGTTTGATTCAGCTGTATAATAAAAACATGTTTCCTATGTTTACATAGAAAATATGTTTAGGGTGTGTTGATAGCTGCTGTGTCTCTACAGGGTGTGCTCATTCCTGTACATATTTCAACATTGCCAACAACGGTCTTGACATCATAATCACTTCATAAAATCTAATCTCTTTCCATTAACCAGCTTTCTTATCTTGTGTTCATCGTGTCACTTAGGTGCACACACACACACACACACACACACATCCTGCTTACACCTCAGCACCTTACACTCCGACCTTGGACTTTAACCTCTGAGTGAAATTTGAAGCAACGCTGCATCTCTTATTCCGCCTTCTGTAACCTATCCTTTATAGACTGCAGCTACACAGCTCTGACAGGTAGGCTCCTTCTTTTCTTTCTTTTTACCTTCTGGGTCACATCAGATTCAAACATGTCAAACATTCAAACATTGCCGTGAATTGAGACACGGTTTACATGGTGTAAATGCTGTCAGCATAGGCATTGTAACAAAGAAAACTGTCTTTCAGAACAGTCTGCTGCTTCTTTTATTCTATAAACTAAACTGACAATAATTTTCATTTCTTAGTTCTTTTGCTTCAGTTGTATAACTGTCTATTTATTAGTGATTTATGAGGTTTGGACTATGGACAATGGAACCCTTGCTCAGACACTGCCCATGTCAGCATTCAGGCCTAGTTCCACTCACCAAGAGTTGTAAGAAAATATATGTTAATGAATAGTGAGGGTTTTGTAAAAAAACTAAATTAGAGTTTGACTGATATATTTAGGAATAAAGTCAGGACCCTCTGCTGAGACAGGATAGTTACATAATCTTAACAGATTGATTCTCACTTGTTATATTTTCCTAAGAATTGACTGATACGTAGCTGTAATATTTTAGAAATTTTTCTTTGGGACTCTTTATGTAGTTTTGTGATATATTTTGAAAAAAATATATATTATGGAAAAAAAGTCATTGTGAAGTTGGTGCTGATATGAATCCAAATAATTCAGTCTGTTTATTATCTCACAGCTGAACATGCAAATATGTTAGATATGCTTATGTGAATGGGTTCATAGTACAGACAACCACACATTTCACATAAGATTAGATCAGTCAGTTAAAGAGGCATGCCGTCGATTTTACACTTAGAGGAGAACTATTAACCAATGCCTGAAAACAGGCATGTTTTCTGTGGCTCGGGAAGGTGAAAATAACTCTGATGATGTCACAGAGATGTCATTGGTGCGTCAACTTGGGAGTTTAGAGATTTTTATTTTCAAATCCGTATTTACTTCTTAATTTGCTTGTCTTGGTCTGAATCTGAACGTTAATGTGTTAACTTTTATTTTACACAGGTTTGGTGGTTAGGAAGGATCTGTGTCCTGTACTGTTGGAACTAGTTAACCCCTGTCTGTAACTTCTTATCAGATGTATTTTGGATTAGAAGTAGATAAGTTGTTGTTTACAGCTTGTTTTTTTTTAATGATGGATACAGACTCCTGCCACCAGAAAAATGGAAACATGAGGTGATGCAGCAGTCAGTGTAGATCACTTCTAGGTTCTTCTTGGTGTGTCACTGCCCTAAGATATGAATTCATGACTAATAATCTAGCCTTTTCCAATCATATTAATACATTTGACACACTTGGTCATTTTAATTGTAATTTACCTAACTATAGCTTTTACACCTAAGCTATGCACATTCTGCTGCATTGTATGATTGTACAGCTATTTTATCACAGCTCTGATATTTATTAATCATTTGTTCTTATGCTGCACAACCTCAAACAACATTCAAATAAACTGTTCAAATGACACATTATTCATTCTACTGTGTCATTCAGTGAACAGCTGAACTATGTACTTAATGTTACCTTAAGTTGTACTTGTTTTTGCACTTAACCTGATGAGTAACAAGCAGCCGTCCTTCTCAGGTTTATCAAAAATAACACAAGTTCTTACTTCAACACTTAGCACTTAGGGCTTTCTATTTGCTGAATGTATCCTCTTTATTTCTTTGACTTTGCACAATAAATTGAAGTGATTTTGTTAGAAAATGAAGATTACTCACACAGAAAGACACCTGAATGGGGTTGTAGTGTGATCCAGTGGGTGTGTATTGAGATGCTATAATTTATGACACAGTTGTTTGCTTGGTGAAGGTTGGTCAATGTAAGTCTTCTCATGTGCACATTGCGCAGGTGTGTGTTTGTATTTGAGACTGATTCTCTGAGATCTTTGACAAGTCTGATTATTGACATGGGGCCACAACAAAAGATCCAAACTTACAGCGTGAACACGTGAACAGACATATTTAATGTGCCGTGAACACCACACAATTTCAACATTTATCTCATATCATGGAATAAAGATATACAATACGTACAAGGAAGGATCGAGATCATAACATTAATCATATCTACGTGACGTTGAGGCTGCTGGACTCTTGGACTCTGCCGTGTGAGGTGGGGCGACGAGTTTGTGGGTGTTGCTGGAGTATATAACAGGACATGTTTCTAAGAATAGGTCTCACACAGTCCACAGGGAGAGGTGAGGGAGTGTTGAATGTGCTCGATGTACCTGGATAACAAGAGGATAAGTCTGAATCTTCAACCAGCTTGTTAAATAAAGGTCTAATGTGACTTGTTGATTATTAGAAGAAAACATCACAGTATGAAAAGCAGTGTAAATGACTGATGGGCCTGACATGTCTGCAATTTCAGGAATTTCATGTGAGGAGCAAATTGAAAGCAGTGACAAAGACCAAGTCTCTTTCTCCAGAAATGGTAAGTCACCAGACTGACTGATCTAGCACCATGTCAGCAGACAGACTGTCATAACCATGCTGAAATATTTGCTTCATTTTGTTTTGCTGGTAGGATGTGGGGATGTTGGAGATCCCTGCTGAGCTGTCAGCCAGACTCCGCAGTGCAGCAGGTCAGCTCCAGAAACAGCTAGAAGACAGATTTTTGTTAGGACTACAATCAACACATGTTTCTATAGTTCAGCCTTTTGTGATTGTAGTTTCAACTCTGTCCACCAGGGAGGCAGCATGTGTCAGGGGTCACAGAAGTCGCACCTCCACAGGTGAAGGCAGAACATAAGCTCACTCTGCCTGTGGACATAGACAGATACCCATTCTCTCGCTATGCCAAGTCCTTTTTAAAGGTGAGTAGGATCAGAGCACAGAAAAGTCCAAACACCCCCATTTTAACAACCCATTGTCAGAGTAGATATTAGAGGTATAGTTTTTAAAAACTGCTGTTCTTCTTGTTTTGCACAGTGAACAAGAGTATATTAAGTGGTGTGACAACAGATGTGTGTCTCGCTGTGTGACAAGTGGCTTGAAAGTCTCATTCTACTGTTATAGTTTATATTTGTGGACTAGTAGTATGCTAGTAGTATTCCACCAAACACTGTAGAATAGGTATGTACAGTATGTGACAGTAGTAGTGACAATGAGAATATACATCACTACTCTTAAACATGCATTCATTTACATCCTGGCCATTTGCAGACTGTGCAACAAGCTGTAAACACTTCAAATTGTAACTGTACTATAAGTTAATTTAATAAGAAACGGTATAAACATTGTGTGATAAAACTCTCTGTTGGCTTTTTACATCATCACAACATGTGTGTTTGAAACTACACATATTGTAGCAGACTGTAGTTATTACAGGTTCCTTAAACTTAGCCTCTTTCAATAGAATTTTTTGTATTAAAAACATCAGGAAACACTTTGTACCAACATATTTTTGCTGTTGTCTGCTCTGTCAGGAGACATGGTGCCAGCCTCAGGGATACCCTCTCCAGAGACCCCTCACCTCTCTGGAGCCTGAAGATGCCAGAACTGCACTGGAGCTCTACAAACTGGTATGTGCTAGTGATTCGATTAGAGGAAATTAGATTTGTTCTCATTCATCCCATTTATCATTTTCTCCTCAGATCTTGCGGTTTACAGGTGAGTCTGACCTCAGTGGCTGGAAGGAGCAGATGCTAGGTAACTACATCGTGGAGAAGGGTCAGAACTGGCCAGCCCTGAGGGATGAGATTCTGGCCCAGTTAGTTTACCATGTGTGGCATCTGAAGGAGGAGCAGGACAGCCTGAGAGGCTGGCTGCTGCTAACTTCCTGCCTCAGTGCATTCACCCCCTCACCAACGCTGGACAAACCCCTGCTCAAGTATTCAAAAGTCTATTATCCTTTATCCTATTATTACAAGTGGTTAGTAATATACAGTATGTGTCTGTCTTTGTGTTTCCACAGTGTCCTTTTTATCACCAAAGACTTTTCAAATTGTGAATTTGTGGCTTTAAATAATTTTTATGTTGTGAGTTTTTGTTGCGATTGTGTTGCAGCAATGGCTGTTAATGAAAGTCATGTGACATTTTCCGACTATATATCAAAGAAGAAAATATAAATTATCTAAAATAATAAAATATATAAAATAATATCTAAAATCTATCTCAAATAAATAAATAAAACGATGCATATATACATCAGTAAAAGAATAAATAAATGAATATATAGTGAAATAAATACAGATGTAAATAAATGCATAAATAAGATAATTTAAAAAATATTATACACATATAAATATTATAATTATGCATGTATTTCTACACTGAAAAACATATCTGTGTAAATGATTGACTTAGTTCGACAACAGTAGGGATGTGAAAGTTGATCCACTACTGTTAAACCCACAAAATCTTCAGGTTCTCCAATGTCCAACCAGAATAATAATAATCGCACTGACCTCTGGTCAGGAAATAATGTTATTCTTCCAGCTCAACATTCCTACTTTAGACTGGGGTTAGGACCATCTACCCAGTTAGCATATAGACACAGCAAAACAGAAATAAATAAAGGTTATGAAATGTAGAAATAAATAAGTAGAAATAAGTAGAAACCTAAATGTTGGTGTATTACACTGGTAAATTTCTTTTAATGATGTATTTAAGTATTTATTTTTACACTTAGTTATTTGTACTTAAGCAATTTTTCTTCCAAGTGTAAACTTGGGCTCTGAGTCAAAAAATATTTCCACTTAACCAATTCACTGGTGTTTTTACACCTGTAGTGTAATTTACCATGTAGTTACTGTAGTCAGTGTCTGAAAACCACCTCATATGTCTGCACACAGTTAAATCTGCAGTATTTCTTCTCCAGGTATGTGTCAGACCATGGTCCAGGGGAATACCGCTCACTGTGCCAACACAAACTGCTGACATCTTTGAACCTCCCAGCTCCCACTGCCCGCACCTACCCACCCACCCAGCTGGAGTGGACATCTAACCAGAGGAAAGGCACCATGCTGCTGGATGTACACACCTTCAATGGTGAGAAGGATCAAAACCAGCAAAACTTTGTAATGTAAAAGTTTAAATTTGGTTATTGACAGTGTCAAAGTATCTTCTTTCATCAATTCATAACATCCTCTGCTTTTAAAGATGAGAAGCTGACATCTGAAGTGGAGTCGTGGACCACTGGAGAACAGCTGGCCTCATGGCTTCTTCATTTTAGGTTCTCATCTCTTTTTAAATCTACAGTGTTTTTACAGAGGTTTTCTAAAACGTACATGCTCTCTGATTTTCTTGCTCCATGGGTTGTGTCACAGAGGTGTGCCGGAGGCGGTTCAAGGCTGGTCGGTGTCTCTTCTGACCGAAGAAGGTTGGTCAGATCTGACTGGTTCAGACTTTGTAATGGATCTGCTGGCTGGTGCAGAAGCTGAAGTGCTGCCACCATCGGGAATGCCCTCCCCTACAAATTCAGACTATTTGTTCAGCAGCCAGGGAGACAGGTAGAGCAACAAGTCACTAGATATGGGGTCAGTCCAGGGTTGTTTCTAAAGGTTTGTTAACACTGCATCTCTGTGTCTGTCTCTTTTTTCCTGTCTCCCTCCCTCCAGGTTGCCCCCCACAGAGATGGCCAACATCCCACCAGCACCTACAGTGCAAGCTCCTGGTCTGCCTCCTTTTGAGGGGAGCCCCTGGAGAGGAGATTATCCTCAGGAAGGTAGGTATTGTAAAGCTAATTGATGGATTCTACATCTGCAAGGCCAGGACTACCAACTGAGTAAAGCAAAACCTGGTTCCCAGCTCCCCCATACCACCATTTACTCCTTTACAAATGTTACTTTCTCAACTCTTATCAAGAAGCAGTTTGGATCTTCCAGTGTTTTTTTGAACAGGTGGGTGTTCACTGTCTGCCCAGGACCAGAAAATCTTATCACAGATTTAAATTGTATTGTGTTCCAAAAATGGTGCTTTTTTGAAACAGAACTACAAACATGGCTGTACTGTTGAGTTTTAGACTGTCCAAACCTGTGGTAAACTTGGCAGTCAAGCAGAAATAATTGGCCTTCTCTGATTGGTTAGAGTTGGTTACGCTCTGGGTCACGGAAACCTTTGACAGCTCCTCTCCACAGTCTGTTCTTTACTTTATTTGATTGACGGTGACAGAATATACACTGTGTTCAAAGCAGCTAGTTTCAGCCATGGTCAGGTCCAGTATATCAGTACATACACTGTTCTCTCTCTCTTTTCCATGTTTGCAGGGCGTGGTCGACAGATGGATGCCTATGTTGATAACTTGTTTGATCCTGTACTTGACCAAGGACCTCCGGTCAGTGATGTCATTAGATTTTTTTTTTATTATTTATAGTCTAACGTGATTAATGTGGAGGCTTTGTTTCCCTCCTCCTAAGAGGCTTTACAGTTTTATAGTGCAGTGTGTACAGAGAGTATTCACTGGTTGCTGATGGATTGTGTGTTCCTGTATCTTATTACTGCAGCTGGGTTGTGTTCCTGCTGGGTTTTTTTGTGTTTGTGTGTGTAGGACATGAATAGAGTCGCCATGCTAAACCGCAGGATGCGAGGAAGAGGTGGGATTGGACCCATGCAGCAGGGAATGTATGGAGCTGGTAGGAAAACTGGATCTTCTGCTGCTTCTTCTCAAAGGCCAAAGCATGTAGCTATAATCATCTAGTTACTGTATAGATTATTTATAAAATACCAGGTACACTTACACAACATTTAACTTAAATCATTCTCTATGGAATTAGAGTTGTTTTTCCTTTGTGAGCATATGATTGAAATTCTGAGAAAGATTTTTTTAATGCACATAAGTTATATTTTGGATAGATTTTACTACCACACAAAGAATATTTGGAGACAAAGACAAACTTTGTTTTGTGCTCAATGATTTTATTTCCATATGTAATTTGCATGTGCATAAGCACAAAAATAACCTGTGGGATATGAAATAGTTTCGGTGTGTGGTGACCGCAAAACACAAAGTCAGTTGGTTGACATCCAGCTCCTCCTCGCCACATCTGTGTCCTCAAACACAGAAGACATTGAGTACTAAATTTAAATAAAATATTTTATGTAAAAATTTACTGTCACAATGACTTTATAAACTGAACAGCAAACTGTAATCCTCAATTCAGATAAGGAAAAACATCAAGTAAAATTAAGGGGAAAAAAAGAAAAGCAACATTTAAAGGACTCCTGTTCCCAAGCTGTCTATGTAGTTGGTGGTTAGCTCCTGGTCAGTTTTAGTGGGACCCAGAAGTTGGTAACGGGAAACAAACTTAAACTTATTTTGAAATGACTTGTTTTTAGTCTGTAGGAACTGTAATTAGAACTGTCCATTCTGTTTTTCAGGTATGCCTATGACAATGCCAAGCTATCCTCTGGGTAAGTGGCAAGGTTCATTTGTGTAATTAAAAATTACAATTGGTAACATTTCCTTAAGCCTTCTATCATTATATACACATGAAGTGAGTGGCAGAAAGAACTTTCAGATTTTCTAATGTTTATGTTACTGCGTTGTGTCTCTCCAGGAATGCCAGTGAACCCTCAAATGCCTTATGGTGCAGCCCCCATGATGCCAACCTTGCCAACAATGCCAGGTAACCCTCCCCAACTATTTATCCTATTAATTCAGCAAAACTTCTTGCCAGCAACATAAACCAAAACCAAAAAATAATAATTTATCAAGCACATTATAACACGATGCCAATTAAAGAAAATGTTTTTGCCCTAATGTGACGCCTCTGTGACGGGTAATTTTAACATTTTCATTCTTAAATGTACATATTTCTTATTGTCCAGCACAACTCCTCCAGAGGAAACATCTTCTGGAGGAGTTTTTTTTTGTTCAGATTTTTATCTAGAGGAGGAGAGTCCTGAGCAGGGGAACAAGATGAGATGGTGGTAGATAATTGTTTTAAGATTATAAATTAATCTAGCACCTTGATCAATCACAATGATCAATAATTTCTTATTTAATTTCAAAGTGTAATCATATATTTTGTCATACTACAGTTTCAGAGGTGTTTCAACCAGGCAGAGGATGGATGTCACGTCAGATACAAACTTTTTTGTTTATATTACGTAAAGTTGTATGTTTAGCATCTGTTACAGAGAATAAACTCTTTCATTATTTCCTGAAAGCATTAAACATTTCGTGAACCTGCCCTTGAATAAAACAAAATGAAGACACCTTACCAGACACTTTGTTATAATCGACTCTTCACAGCTATGATGATTCCTCAGACTTCCATGCCTGCTGCTCCTGACCCCATGCAGATGGCAGCAACACAACAGGCCCTCATCAACCAGCAGGCTCTTCTCATGGTGAGGAGAGTCACACTGTAGGAACATGCTAAACATGCAGGTTTTATAGCATGATGGGAACTTTCTTTTCCTCTATTTGCTGCATCACCTACATCTAGTGTCCCTAACACCCTCTCCTACCTCCTGTCTCCGACCTCTCTCTTTAGGCCCAGCAGATGACTATGCAGGCAATGACCTTGTCCCAGCAGCAGACACAGGAGCAGCAAAGGAAGAAGGAGCAGGAGCAAAAGAAGAAGGAGGAGAGAAAAAAGGAGGAAGAGAGGGAGCAGAGACGTCAGTCCACTCTGCGCTCCAGGGAACGCTCACGCTCCCCTTCACCTTCACCTTCTCTTCAAACTCCCTCTCCTCCACCAGCCCAGCCCAAGACACCCGCACCCAAGCACACCTCCAGCCACAGGCAGCCTGAGCCAGAAGTAATGTTTTACTTCTAACTACCCTTATTTATGTTAAGATTTGCACCATCCTATGTTTGGGGTTATTCACTGTCAGCTTAGTTCTGCACTTCACTGGGTGTAGTTTCATCTTCAGTAAGGCTGATGTGTGTCCAATTCATCCACAGCCAGAGAGAGATGTGGACTTACTAGATCCAGGAGACCTACACTCTTTTAGAGACAAAAGAGATTACTTCCAAAAGATTGGTGAGCAGAGTTGACAAACAAACATTAATACATGTAACTCCTCCTTGAAAGCGCATGAATATAAAACAAAGCTAATGATCTAAAGCCTCTCTGATGTTAAAAATGCACTGTCCTTCAGGCACTCGAAGTAACCCTAAAAAGTCAAACCAAGTGCCTCGGCCAGAGCCTTCAAGCCCATCCAGACAGAGGCAACAGTCACCACCATTACAGCGTCCTCCACCCCCACCTACAGCCCCTAAACCAGACGGTATGAAGCCAAAATGTTTTATGGTGTCTAGGAATACTGAGAGTGTGTGTTTGCCTTTACATTGAAATACCTATGATGTAGTATGTATGATAGGCTGGACAGAAAAGAAGAAGCACATGTTCTGTTCTGTCTTCCTGTTGATCTTTTAACATTGATGTTTGTATTTTGGGTAGAAAGTTACCAACTTATAGTACAGAAAGTGAATCAAGTGACTTTCTGTCTTTGTTCTGCCACAGTGAAGATTCCCCGCAGCCCTCCTGCTGAAAAAAAAACCTCACCTGCTCCACCCCCTCTCAATAAGCCTCGGCCTGAACCCACCTCCAATATCAGAGAGATCATCAAACAGTACAACAGCCGACCCCAACCAGAACCAAAACCCTTTGAGCCTGTCAGGTCAGTCTCAACGTGTATGCATCTGTGAAGATTCTCAGTCATCCAGGTCATGGTTATCTCGAAAAAGGTTTTTCAATAGCAACTGGACTTGTTTCAGTTACTTGACTACGTTTTACCCTTCCATTCCAGAGGACTTACTCAGGTCTGACTTACTGGTAGGAGTAGCAGGTTTATAAACCCTGTGGAATCCTCAAGTTGGTAATTGGTGGTCACCTGTGGGTTGTCCTTCCCCATTGCTGTCAAGTATGTTGATGTGACCACCTGAGTGTGAGCGACTGTGAAACCACTTGGGTACAGTTGAAAGAACTGCATTGTAAGTGGGTGATAGATTATGTCTAAGGCCACCTCCTCTGTTTAACGAAGATCGTTTCAGCAAAAGAGAAAAGAGGCAGTTTATTGCAACATTGAACGACCTTAGTACAAAAACACTTTCTATACTGTATCTCGCATGGAATTATTCATGTATGTAGTAACAGACACTCATCCAACAAGTGAGGAGAGTCATCACATCAGGTGATGAGCAAAGACATTAAGAGATAAATGTTGTAGATAAAGGTTCATGGTTCATGTTGTGTGTGGTGGACGCACTGGAACTGACACTAACCGGGCTGAAATGTGGATAATATATTAGTCATGTTTGTAGTTTAGTCCTTGGAGCCCTTCTTATGTCTTGTCAGCTAGAAATAAGCATTTCTGTAATGTTACTATAACAAAAAACTTTCCAAATGTAAAAAAAACAGTACTGATTTAAACTCTTCACAGACCAGCTGCCAAGCATTTTGGAAAGAAGACCGACCCCAGAGAAGAAGCTTTGGCCAAACTCAAAAACAAAGCACCGGTGTCACCACAAAAGGTTGTTGATGGTTTGGAACATACAGAATTAATTATATATTAAAAAATAACATGAATAAAAGTTTTACTCTGAATATTTGTGTGAAATATACAATGTAATACATCCTCACATTTTCGTCCTCCCAAGCGACAGCCTTCCCCTCCCTCCACCAAGGGTTCCCGTGTTATTTCTAACAGCATGCGGCAGAAGCAGCAATCCCTGAAGGATCTGTTTGGCTCCCGGCAACCTCCGCCTCCTCCACCTGACTCTCCGCCACCCCCACCCCAACCAGCACCTGTTCCTCAAGACATCCCAGAGCCACCGCCCATGGCTGCCCCGTCTCTCAGTGGGTGTTGCTCCTGCAATATTTCCCGGACATTACTTTTATAAATTTTAAATAGCCCCATAGGGTTAGTCCCGGAAGTAGTTATGATTGTGCCTTTATACATCAACTTAGTGGATTTGAAATACAATAATCAAGATGTGGTTGAAGTGTAGACTCTTACCTTTATCATAAAAGTGTTCATAAAAATATGACATTTACCATTTAGGAATTACAGACATTTTAAGCAGAGTACCTACATTTTCAATAAGCTCAATAATATTTGGACAATTGACTGAGAAGAAGTTAATTCACCAGGTATGGTTAATTTCTTCATTACTTCAAGACAAATGAAGCAGAGTTAATATCAGCTATTGAATTTACATTTGGCAGCTGTTTAACTGGAGCTACCAATATGGCTGAAAAAAAAAACACATACTGTATTTTAATCAGAAAAAGTCTGCTCACTAGCTAACTAATGTGAAGACATTCAGGTGTCCTTTCATTTACTCTGTATTCACTATAGATATGATGCCAGATGAGGAGGGAATTCAGTCCAAGCTCCACCGCTTCTCTGCAGGTGTCTACTTCTCCTACACCAACATGCCAGGAAAAGTGTTCCTGCGCAAAGAGGTAAGAAATGTACATACAGACATGCAGAGGACAGGAGAACTGTCATTCACTTATCCAGAGCATGTACATTAACAATGGTTCATTTGACAGTGTATTGTTAAAGACGTTGCTCATAGTGAAAAATCAAATGAGAATTATGAGATGTGTATTGACTGTTGTCAGTGTTTGTTGCTCTTGAAACATGCTGGCACAGCAGCAATTTGATTAAGTCAATTAAACTCTAGTGTTAATCAAAAATGAACACTAGAGGAGTGAATGATAAGAACTTAATAAAAATAAAAACTACTCCTCTTACAGAACAGAATAGAAACAGAACCATTAAATGTGGATTATTAAATATTAGATCTCTCTCATATAAATCCTTGCTAGTAAATAACTTGATAAGTGACCATAAGATATATTTATTTAGTCTCACTGAAACCTGGCTGCAGCAGGAGGATTATATCAGTTTCAATGAGTCGACCCCCCCAAGTCATATTAATTATCATATTTCTAGAAGTACAGGTCGGGGCGGAGGAGTAGCAGCAATCTGCAATTCAATACCTAACCATGGTTATAATTCATTGGAGAGCCTCACTGTTAGTCTCTCAGATCCAAACTGGAAAAGTCAAAAAACTGTTTTATTTGTTATTGTATACCGTCCTCTGGTTCCTTACTCTAAGTTTTTAACTTAGAGTAAGGAACTTTCTATCTGATTTAGCTCTTAGTACAGATAAAGTAAATATAATGTGTGGCTTTAACATTCATATAGATGTTAATAATAACTGTCTCAACACTGCATTTAATTCTTTGTTAGAGTCCATTGGATTTACTTAACATGTAAATAAACCCACTCATAGTTTTGATCACACTCTACATCTGACTTATGGAGTAGAAATTGATCATTTAGTCAGTCATCAGTCAGGATTTAGAGTACATCATAGTACAGAAAAAGCACATGCTAAAGTCACCAATGATCTTCTCTTAGCTTCAGACCAAGGGCTTTTCTTTGTACTGGTATTGTTAGATCTTAGTGCTGCATTCGACACTGTAGATCATAACATTTTATTACATAGACTGGAACGTGTCATTGGGATTAAGGGAACAGCACTAAGCTATTTTAAATCTTATCTATCAGATAGATCCCAATTTGTTCATGTTAATGATAAATCTTCCATACACACAAATGTAAGCTATGGAGTTCCACAGGGTTCTGTGCTTGGACCAATTATTTTAACTTTATACATGTCACCGCTGGGCAATATTATAAGGAAACACTCAATAAATTTCCACTGTTATGCGGATGTCACCCAGCTATATTTATCTATAAAACCAGATGAAACTAATCAACTAGTCAGTCTTCAAGCATGTTTAAAAGACATAAAGGATTGGATTTGTTACTTCTAGACTGGACTACTTTCATTAATGATAGGATGTCCAAATAACTCACTCAAAAACGTCCAGTTAATCCAGAATTCTGCAGCCAGAGTTCTGACTGGAATTAGCAATTCTCCTCCTCACTTATAAAGTGCTAAATAATCAGGCTCTTTCATATCTTAAAGATCTTAAAGGTCTTAAATCCTGCACTGTAAAGTGCCTTAAGATGATATATGTTGTTATTTGGCGCTATACAAATAAAGTTAAATTGAATTGAAATTCAAGTTTTATTTATATAGCTAACAAGACGAATATAGAGAGAAGTATGTTATCTGAAGCTAAGAGAAGATCATTGGGGACCTACTCAAGTGCCGTTTCTGTACTATAATTTACTCTAAATCCGGACTGAAATCTTCATAAAGATTTTTCCTGCATAGGTGGTCACATAGTTGCTTTGCAACTATTTTTTCAAGGATTTTAGAAATAAAGGGCAAATTGGATATCGGTCTATAATTGGCTAAATTCAAGAGTCAAGAGTAGTTTTTTTCCAGTAGAGGTTTAACTACCGCTACCTTAAAGGCCTGTGGTACATAACCTGTTAAATAATTGAAATTAACTCTGCATGATCTACAGGATGTAAGTATTCTAAGTAAGACTGTGGTCCTACTAACAAATCTAGAAGTGCTGGACATGTTCCATCCATTCCGGTTGCAAAGAGGATCTGATCAGTTTTCTCTCTAATAGTTACTTTTACTTAGCTTTTTACTAGACCGACTATTTAAGCTAAAAACCTGACTGTTATTGATGAACAGCTCTAACATGAAATGTCATCTCTTTGTCTTTAGGTGTTTTATCCTAAAGAGATGTTCAACAACTGCTACATCCTCAATTTGTTATGTGAACAGGTTTGTGTGTTTACAGGCATCCTGATCATTTCTAACCCACGTATATTATTTACAGCATAGTGTAAGTATAGTCCACTGTTTAATATATTCACTGAAACTTTAAAACTATGTAATGTTTAAGATCATGAGGGACACTTACTCTGACAGCTGTATGAGGATCAGCAGAGAAGAGAGGAGGAAGATGAAGGACTTGCTAGGTGAGAGCACTGATAGATTGTTTTTAGGCTGGATGCTGGAGTATTTTGCAGTGTTGGTTAAAGTGTTGGCCTTGTATCTCTTCTACTTTCAGAAACAAATTATAAGTGACACATTGGAGCACAATTATTTTTGCTTTACATTTGTTCTCTAGCAAATTTCAATGTGGGGACAAGTATAAGCACCATCCAAGATGACAATATGAAGAAGAGGATTGTCATTGCTGCTCGAGACAACTGGGAGAACTATTTTAGTCGACTGTTCCCTGTGAAGGTGAGCAAGACAATAGGAGTGACGGCAAAGCTCAGGAGAATTTTAGACTTTAAAGTAGTATAGGAGTTTAAAGCACCAGACAATTCAAGGTGGTTTAATTTAATGGCAGATGCAGATGTGGATTATTCTGTGTTTTCTGCTGTGTGTGTGAGTCTGAAGCTCAGGTGGAACTCCAACAACGGTTAGTGTAAGAGTACTGTATCTTGTAGCGGTGACACAGTTAGTCAGCTGTAAAGGAAGTAAACTTAAGGAAATATTGGGCGCCAGACAGAGACCTGTTGCTCAAAACCTGTCAATGTAAAAGTTACTACACAGCAATCTTACAAAAGAATCCCGGTTAGCAGCCCTCGCTACAAAAGTAAGCATCAACAAACATTACATCAAGTTCCATTAAACAGAGAACAGAGACAAATAGCCAAACATAACCAATAACCACTGAAACCATGTAATGTAATTTTAACAAATTTAATACATTTTTCAAGTTCAAATCTGTGTGAATCCATTAATCAAACAACCAAAACAAAAGAATATTCAGTTATAATATATTATTATATATATATATAAGATATAATAATATAAAGATTTAAGTCAATGTGAGCATTATCTGTGTAGACATGGTATTCAGTGTTATTGTCATGTATCTTTTGCTGTTTGACACATTAATGTCATTAGTTGTTGGATTTCAACAGAAGCAGAGGGACTGTTCATCGTGTATGAGTATTAACAGCTACGTCTCCTCTGTATTTGTTGCAGTTGGACAGTGGGGACACTCAGGTTTTGGGTGTGTCTCATCGTGGGATTCGTCTCTTGAAGCTGGTGAGAGCAACAGGCATTAACCCCAAACACCTGCATCTGCTCAGAAGCTACAGGTAAACACACAGCTGACACAAAAAAGAAGTCAAATCTATTTTTTATTTCTATTGTATGAAGTAGTTGCTTTTGTTAGCAGGAAACTAACAACCTTCTTACCTCATGTGCTTTTATCAGACATGACCAGAATCTAGCATTCAAAGTTTCTGTCCACATGAAGTTCAGTATTTACTGTTAGCTCAGTATCTGTGTCTTTAGCTGCTACATTTGTCTTTCTGTGTTGAAGTCTGGGTTGTATTCAATGTGAGTTATTCAGCATGGCTTTACTTAAATTTTATGCAATTCAACTTTATTTACATAGCACCAAATAACAACAGAAGTCATCTCGAGGGATTAAGACCTTGGAGAGTATACTATATACAGAATAATGTAGAAAACCCAACAGTCCCACTTGAACAAGCACTCGGCAACAGGGGAAAAACTCCCTTTAATAGAAGAAACCTCCAGCAGGACCAGACTCAGGGTGGCCTCCAACGGTTGGGGTGAATGTAAAGAGAAGAGAGAAAAGAACAGCAGGCAACAGAGATCAAAACAACAAGGAAAATCAGATAAGGCACTGGGCAGGTTGGTAGGATCAGTAATTGCAAGCTGGAATCATACAGCTCTGAGGCAGGGGATACCTGCAGATAGGTACAGAGAGAGAGAGAGAGACAAAGAGGACAAGGCACAACTAGGAGGAAGAGAAGACACAAAGTTAATAACATGAAACGATGGCATAAAAGCAGACAAAGGGAGAGAAGAAGGAGAGAATTAATGTGGGATAGTTAATAGATATAAAACATATAGATAGAGATAGTAATAATAGAGTCACCTGAGCCAAATCTAACTATAAGCTTTGTTAAAAAGGAAAGTTTTAAGTCTAGTCTTAAATATCAGATCTCTCTCGTCTAAATCCTTGTTAGTAAATGACTTGATAAGTGACCATCGCATAGATTTATTTAGTCTCACTGAAACCTGGCTGCAGCAG
>JAUYWH010019288.1:8272-20334 GCA_034779795.1 Ctenopoma multispine
CAAAAAAATAAAACCTGCACAGACTGAAAACCACTACAGAATAATAAAACCTGCACAGACAGACTGAAACCACTACAAAAAAATAAAACCTGCACAGACTGAAACCACTACAAAAAATAAAACCTGCACAGACAGACTGAAACCACTACAAAAAAATAAAACCTGCACAGACTGAAAACCACTACAAAGAGACTGAAAACCACTATAAACAGGATCAGAACTTTTGATGGGTTTAGTGCCCTCTCTCTTTTCATTAAAACTGCACTCAGACATTAGAGCTCCGAGTGCAGCAGAAACACAGTAGAATAAAGTGGAGACAGTGGATCACAGCAGCAGCAGAAGAAGAAGAGTAACAGAGCTGCAGTCGGTCACCTGTCTGACTCACCTGTAGTCTGTCCATCGCGTTCTCAGTCACAAACACATTGAGCTGAACCAAGGAATCACTGCACTTTTATGAGCAGGAATGTCCTCTACCGGGGAGGAGGAGACATGGGAGAGCCCTCGTGGATCCTCCTCCAGACCAGCCTCCCAGCTGCTGACGCAAGTCCAGGTGACGTCAGGGAAGTGACGCCTGCAGGACTTTGTGAGTCTGCACAGTCTAATGTGGTCTGAAGTGAAACTGAGGAGGATTAGAAAGGTGCTGAAGAGGCTGCAGACAGGTTCTGGATCCAGGTTGATCCCAGGTGTGGCCTGTCATTACATCACCTGTCCCCACCTGTCCACACCTGTCCCCGCCCATCAGTCACTTTGATCTACTCAGAGCTAATTCAACATAAAACATAAGTCATCCTCCGGGTTTCATCAGTCCTCAGGGCAGGTTTCACACAGAGACTGATCAGCAGGACCCCTTTCCATGGCAACAACCATCTGCTGACAAAGACCAGGGAAACCTGGATCCATGCTCTACAGAAAAACCTCCTATGGATCCAGGAAACAGGGTTTGAGGTCTGAGGTCTGGTCCCTCATCTTCAGTCTGACAGAAGTTTTTATTTCACCATCGTGGAAGCTGAACGCTGAATAAACAATGTTGTGTTGTTTTACAGACTGAAACAGCTGCGATGTGTTAAACCTGGGAAACATTTCCTGACTCAAACGCTCACGATGCGCAGTGTTTATAAGTGATCATAAAATCCTGAATCTGAATATAGATTTCAAGATAAGTGCTCTATGTCGTGTTAGAGAATTAGTTTTACACATTCCTTACTGACATTTTCAAACAGATAAAACAATAATACAGTGAACAGGGTCTTAAAGCTTAGGAAAATACTGCTGCCTTCACTGTCTGAACATTAGTGCTAATACATTTAAATACACTAGTAGTATAATATGTGTATATATATATTTATATATAAGTAAGTAAAATAACCATAATACATTTGTATCTGTTCAAAATAAAACAGTTTAATGGTCAAAGATTCGCCTGAATGAGTCCAGAACATCCTGGAATGGATCAACAGAAAAACCATGTGAGGAATGGTTTCCACAAAAGACACATCTGTGTTTTTTAATCTCAATAATTAGCTTCTTTGTACACTTTTCACTTATTATAGTTTATAATATATATTATTATATACAGTATTCTGCAGTATCTTACATTAAACTTCTTTAAACTCGTTTGTAAAATGATATGTATCAAACTATCCAGACTTTATATCTTAGTATTTGATTGAAGAGACTTGACCAAAAATTAACCAAACTCTGAGAAATGTATTAGTATATTTCTCTTTAACGATGTTCCTTTCACATTATACTATCAATAAATTCATTTAAATGGAGACCTTAACCTCCGTAGTGTCTTAAAAGAACCAAAACACCTTTAGAGACAGTAACACAATAGAATAGTCTTTGTTTAAGAGGGAATTTAAAATGGTGAACAAAATATAAGTTTTTCTCTAATAACTGTTATAATTCCATTTTTAATCTAGGTCTGATAAAAAAGTGAGCTAACAATAATAACAGAGCTAATATTGCTAACAGTACAAACACAACTAATATTGCTAATATGGCTAACAATGCTAACAGAGCTAATAATAATAACAGTGCTAACAGAGCTAACAATGCTAAATGTGCTAACAGAGCTAACAATAATAACAGTACTAACAGAGCTAACAATGCTAAATGTGCTAACAGAGCTAACAATAATAACAGTACTAACAGAGCTAACAATGCTGACAGTACAAACACAGCTAATATTGCTAAAATGGCTAACAGTACTAACAGAGCTAATATTGCTAATATGGCTAACAGTACTAACACAGCTAATATTGCTAAAATGGCTAACAGTACTAACACAGCTAATATTGCTAATATAGCTAACAATGCTAACAGAGCTAACAATAATAACAGTACTAACAGAGCTAAAATTGCTAATATGGCTAACTATGCTAACAGAGAAAATAGTGCAAACAGAGCTAACAGTCCTTGTCTATTATAGTTAGACGGTGTAACTAGTAGTTTATACATTGAGAAGTTGCATTTTAAAAGAAAATGAATTCTACCAATTGATTCAAATATTTAATTAGGGAATAAATACCAAAGTCTTTGTTTTTCAGACATATTATTTAGCGTACTGTATAAGTCTTTTATGGGTATGATGACAGTTCTCATCGCTACACAACAACAGCCCGTACTGTGGTCAGGAAGTGATGTCAGACACAGTCCAGGTGTTTGAACAATACCTTTCCTGCCACGTTTGACCTTTGACCGTTGCCCAGCAACAACAAGCAGCCCCTCCCCCACACGTCTGATGTAATCTCAGGTGAAGCACTGAGCTGGTAACGTGATTCATGGAGCTTCTAACAGAGGGTGACTAACATCTATTGTTGTCTACTGACAGGAGCAGGATTAAAAATAGTAGTTCTGTGAGTGAACACCTGTTCACACCTGTTCAGTGGAGACACATTAACGTGACAGGAGGCCCAGTATCTGTTACAAATCAGAGCCACGTCCAGTTTTAATGGGGACGTTTAATTCATCAGTGTGGACCAGAAAACTGTCCCACCTGACGAGGTTCTGTGTGTGTTCAGCCCCTGCTGTTTCTACACTTTGATTTATTCCACTATGTACAGGAGTAAACTGATTTAATTCAGACTCACTGATAATATTGTTCCTTATCACTGCTGCTACGCTGTTGGATCATCTCCCTTTGTTAGAAACAGGAGCTGATGCAGCAGAGCAATTCAATTTTCAATTCAACTTTATTTATATAGCGCCAATTCACAACACAGGTCATCTCAGGGCATGCAGCAGAGCAGAACTTATTATTAACACCTTCTGCAGGTTTCACAACAGGTCACTTCATGAGTTCTTCCCGACACAGAGTCAGGACCAGTCAGGATGGAAGAGGAAATGATTTAGTGAACGTTTCCACATGCTGTCCTCATGTGCTGCATCATAATGTTCACTTCAGAACTGCTGCAATCCTGCACAAACACAATCACACCAGAGACAAGGAGACAAAGTACGGTGGCCTGGAGGAAAGAGATGCTGCTCAGTGACAGCTGGACTTGTTCTAGGTTCTGACGTCAGAACAGGGAGAAGACAGAGCAGTGTGTTTGTGTTTTTACATTTATCTGTTTAAAGACTCTGTTTAAAGTTCTTTATGTGACACTGACGACTCGAAGCTGTTGCTACAATCAAAGACCTCGCGTTAATGCCCCTGTTGATGCAGAGTGTGACACACTGAGACATGATCGGTCCACGTCTCTGGACCAGTTTGTATGGATTTAAACTTTAAATGATCTGACATGCTGGTTTTGTTTGAACTCGCTGTTTGAAATCTAAGACTTATAGTCATCCCTAAGGTGTACTGTGGACCTGTCCAGGTCTCTGTGACATCTGGATCCAGCAGCCTGAGACCACAAACAGAACCACAGACGACAAAAGAAGGATAACGTCTTTGTAGAACGTGTACCGGTGGTTTGAGAATGTAAACTGGACAAAGAGGTTAGTTAGTATAAATACTCATGAACCCTGATGACCAGGACTCAGTGACTGACTTTATTAGTACTGATGACAAAGTCTGATCATTATGACTCAGAGACATGAGTAAGTTTCTTCAGAACAGGTTGAAACACGGTCACACAGGCGACTGTTCTGTTAGTGTAAATTTACCTTCATGTCAGTCAGTCAGTCAACTAATTTTGATGAAGAAAACAAACTAATAAAGCTGGAACCACAGTCACACTGATGAAGGCTTCACACCTGTGAAACAGACTCCTACTGTCCACCTGCTCATCCAGCTTCTGATTGGCTGAACTCACCTGACCCAGGTAAAGAGCAGTGTGAAGGTACGACAATCAAATATAGGACATGGGATCAGTACGTGGTCCAGTGATTGTTATGGTTGCTATGGTCTTTGTAAAGTTTGTAGACAATGTTTATTAATGTTGGGGAGAAGTATCCAGAGTCTTTGACGGGTTCTGATGTTCTCTAAATTTATCACAAGACAGGAAGTGAACTGATTAATCAGCTCATTCACACAGAAGAAGAATCAAAGAGGATTAAAGATGTTAGAGAAGGTTTGAGGTTTGTTATTCTGAGGTCTTCAGAGTGGGCTGGTCTTCATCAGGACCTGGTCTTTGTCAGTCTGCAGTAGGATCTGGTCTTCATCAGTAGACCACCATGTAATCTCCAGCATTGATCCGGTTCGGATGGATCAGGTTTATGCTGAATCCACAGGTCCACAATGAGTGTTTGGCTGATGTTCTGATTGTGTGTCTGTGACGTTTGTGTTTGTGCTGACAGGTGGACAAAATTAAAAGTGTTGTGTTTTTGAATTGAGTCTGGACTGGAGCTCCTCCCCCTCATCATGAAGCCTGTGTAGGTGTTAATGCGGTTCTGTCTGTGTGCTGTGGTTTCACTGATTTATAGTTATCTCTGAGTTGTTTAGATATATTCAGATCAAACCAGTTTGTCCTCTTCTGCAAATAAATCAGCAGGTACGAGTCCAGACAGGTGAGACTGATTCACCTCCACCTCAACTTTATGTACGTGTACTTATACACACTTTGGCTACTCCTCCTCCAGCTGTCTTGCACCTTATGTACATACTGATAACTATTTTATTTTATTTTTTACTTGTCCACAGAACTCCCCAGTAACTGATCTAATACATGTAAAAACTAACTTTAAACAACTGAAAGAAATGAACAATAAGAAATAATCAAGAAAAAATACAAAAGTAACTTAATCAAATATCTACAGTGGTGTTCTGGTGTCTCTGTGTCCTCACTAAGGAAGAACCATCGCTGTGGACCTCGTTATTATCAGAAACATGGTTCTCACTGGGGTCAGACTCTTCTTATCAGGCCTGTGGCGCCGCCCGGTGGACGGACAGGGAAACAGCAGGAAGAACTGATCTCTGCAGTTTATAAGAGAGAACATGGAACAAAATAAAAAGTTAAATAAAAATAATAAAACCATCAGCCATCAGCCATAAACCGGAGCAGATGTGATACCACGTTCACTGCGAATAGAAATTACTGCAGAATATATTGTGTTTTTAGCGTCTGCCAAATAAAGTAAAGTAATTTAAAGTAAAGTAAAAATCAAAATCAGTGTGTTGTAATGTAACTTCCGGGTCTGCAGGGGGCGGTACCGACCTCACTGATCTGTTTCTGTTCGCTGCTACAAACAAAACAAGAAGAAATAAAGAGGAGCTGGTTCTGTTTGCAGGTGAGCCAGACTGTTCTGGGTTTAAATGTTCATGTTCCGGTTCTGTGTGTTTGTTAGCAGCTGCACACGTCACCTTTATTCCTCTTTGATATCACAGAATATGCGTTAGCTTCAGGTTAGCTCCTGAATGCTAACACAGGCGATGCTGCGGTTAGCTTCTCTCCCGTTAGCTTGCTGTTAGCAAACAGTGGCTTCCATTATCGGACATACCCTTCCAAGACGGTCTGCTGTCCGTTATCTGACCTTTACAAACTCTCTGACCAGTGTTAACAGTGTGTTTACTCATCCCTTAGTTTGTGGGACCCGCACAGAATCACAGGAACGTGGTGCTGGTCTCGGCTCTGCTGGACAGGTTCTGGTCTAACAGCTGACGGGTGAAGAGAGGTGGTGTTGCCAAACTCCGTACAGAAAACGGCTAATCCAGTGTTTGTGCTCTTATCGTTACGTCGTTAGCATGCCTGAAGACTCTGTTGTAGCGCTATGGTTCTTTTAATTAATTCGGCGAACTGATCAGATACGAGTCAGACAGTTCAACAGTAAAATCAGTGCTCAGGTACCGGGATGGCCCAGCTCACTTCAACCCACCGCCGTGTGTTCAGACCGAGGAGATTCAGCACTTACAGGTAGCAGCCTGGTCAGAGCAGACCCGGCTCTGAGTTTGTTTAATGCCGAATTCAAAAGTAAGATTTAAATGTGTTGTGTATGTGTTAGTGGGAGGATGGAAAAGCTTTAAAGTGGCACACATTTCTGTAGTGTCTCTGTTGTTGTCTGTGATCTGGTCCTGATGCAGGCTGATTGACTAGTTAACTGATCAATAATCTTCTCTATATGAGATCAGTCCTTCTGTATTTGTTTATTATCTAATTCATTTATTGGTGTTTTCAATGTAAACATCTATCAGCTGGTGTGTTTTACCTGAAGTGGAGTGAGCAGTACAGAGTACTTCAGTATTACCTTTCTCCACCTTTACCAGCTCTAACATCAGTAATGTGTGTACTCAGTACTTCTTCAGTACTTCTTCTGAAGTGTTAGCCAGAAAAATAAAACTTGAGATCACCTGTCTGCACCACATTTCTGATATTTACCTGTTTTCTCCAGGTTCTGTTACTGTGGAGACCGTTGTTACCACTGACGTTGCCATGGAGAACAAGACAGAAGTGCATCCCGAAGAACAAACCCCCCCTCCAGACGAAGAGCCAGCGAAGCCCGCCGTGCAGCGGACCCGCCAGCGAGCAAGGCGGGGTCAGAGAGGAAAGATGCGGGGCCCCGCAAACAAAAGACGTGGCCCGGGCGACAAGAGGCGTGGTCAGAAAGATAAGAGGCGGGGCCAAGAGGAGAAGGAGGGTGTGACTGTGAAGAGGACGTGGAGTGGCGGGAAGAGGAGGTGGGACAAGAAGCATTACTGCGTGTTCTGTCGCAGACCGCAGGTGAAGATCGCTCGTCACCTGCTGAGGAAACACGCCGACCAGCAGGAGGTGATGGCTGCCAGCTCACTGCCGGCAGGCTCCAAACAACGCCACCTGCTGCTGGAGCACCTGCGCTGCAGGGGCAACTACCTGCACAACATCGAGGTTCGTTTAGCTTATATGGTGACTATGTTTATAACCTGATTCTTTCTGCACCTTTATACCTGTCTGTTTACCTGTCCTGTCTGTCCCTCAGGTGATCAGACAGGGCACCGGGGAGATCGTCCCGTGTCGTCAACCCTCAGAGGAGGTCGATGCGAGGAGCTACCTTCCGTGTCCTCTCTGCCTTGGTTTCTTTCTTCGTGCTGACCTCTGGAAGCATCAGGCCTCCTGTCGTAAGAAGCTGGCGTCTGACGTGTCCAAAGACCCCCTCTCCACAGCAGAGACCACCTCTGACCCCCTGAAAGACTCTGCAGTGGACGCCGTGGACTCTGCAGGTAGTACGGCCTCTGAACCCACAGAAGAAACAACCTCCAAGCCCACAGAGGAAGCACCATCTGATCCTCCAGGAAACTCAGTCACAACAGATAACACTGGGGCCTCTGAGATTGGAACCACATGGCCTGTGACCTCTGACCTCTGTGGGGGTCTGAATGTGACCTCTGACTCATCAGGAGGGGACCCACCCAGGAAGCGTACCAGGGTCCAGGCTGCAGCGTCACGCCTCCTCCCAATTTCCAGTGGAGCTTCTGAGAGCTGCAGCGAGGTTCTTCACCGCATGAACCAGGACCACGTCTCGCACCAGGTCTGTACACCTGTGGACCTGTCTGTCTGCCTGTCTGTCTTAGTGCCTGTCTCTCTGGTAACCACCGTCCTTCTTTCTCTGTCCAGGTCAAATCTGATTGGTTGATCTGTAAATATGGAAACAAGTTGATGGGGAACCAGGATGGAAACCAGAGGAGGTACGACTACGTCAGTCAGAAACTGAGGGAGCTCGGCAGGTTCCTCCTGGCTGCTAAGTCCCTGGACTCTGAGATTCGTACTCTGCAGGACGTTCTGGCTCCAGGCCACCTCAGCCTGGCCCTCTCAGCTGCCAGAAAAGCGTCGGGGTACCGGTGGAGCCGCCCTCCGCTGGCAGTGAAGACGACACTAAAGACGGTCTGTGAGATTGCTATTGGAGAGAGTCTGCAGGATGGAGACTGGGAGGCTGCAGCCAAGACTACGGACTTCTACCACATGTTGGGGAGGGACTGGGACAACCTGGGGCTGCTGACTCCTGACCCTGACACAGGTAACAGCCCAGTCTGCTTAAACTTTACTTTGTCCTGAGAGAAGGAGCCAGAGTTTTCTGTGACTCTGGTCTCTGGTGGTGTTCAGGTCTTACTTCCTCAGTCCTGGTTGTACATGATCCAACCTCCAGACTTTGTTTTCAGCTGCTGCAGAAGGAGAACCCAAGATGAAGAAACGTTCAGTCCAATCGAGAAACGGGAAGAAGAGTAAGAGTGGAGATCAAGACCAGTCTGACCCAAGACCAGACGGTGAGTCCTGACCCAGTACTGAACACTGATCATAAACTAGACCCATGATCCACAGTTAGCCCTAAACCTAGGAGACCCACCTTTTACCACCATGTTCTAAGTGTACTATAATACTAATCCTGGTCTTGGTTTTATACCAAACTTGTCATCAAACCTGGTCCAACATTTACACCTGAGTACTCCTCTAAAACCAGATCCTGAACAGGACCACTGATACCACATTTATCTTGAACATGTGTCCATAAATGGAACACGACAAACATTCTCTACTGTCCACTGTCTCTCTGCAGATGAATCTAAGAGCAACAACAGACCGGTGACCTCCATGGTTCCACTAGAGGCCAGACTGCAGACTGCTGTCCCAGGACCTCTCACAGGTAATCCTGGACTCATTACTTGTTTCTAATGTACAGTCCCTTCTGAAAGTACTGGAACATTAAGGTCCTGTTCAAGTAGTGTCAGTTTTTATTTGATGCTACGTTTCACAGAAGATAAAACCTGTATCAGAGGATCCAGACTGTGAGTTAGAAAAAAGATTTGAACAGGTAGTTTCACAGTCTCAGTTTTAAAAATGCTAGGACACTGTAAAATCTACATGGTCTGTAAATCTCACTAATTATCATTTATTTACAGCATTAAAACAAAATAAACAGATTGTTTGTTTTTAACCAAGTTTGATGATGACGTTAACATAAAGCGTGAGAACAATGAAACACTCCCAACAGTCTTAACATCAGATTAATGTCAGTACTTATTTACAAAATAATATCAAAATATCTTCAGTGAACAGTAAAAACACATGTAGACCACACATGTGGTCCTGGACACTCAGAGGGGACTCTGTGTTCTGGGGGTCAGTATGATCTTTAACATTATCGTATCTGTCTTTCAGTCCCAATGGCTCCTAAGAAGGTCCGACGTCGGCCGTGGTCGACTGCAGAGAAGGAGGCGGTCTGGAGACAGCTGGCGGCCCACGTGCTGTTTCAGTCCGTACCGGGGAAAGAGGTCTGTCAGCGCTGTCTAGACCAGGAGCCAGTTCTCAGAGGGCGACACTGGAAAGACATCAAGAACCAGGTCCACAACCAAATACAGAGTCAAAAAAAGCAGCAGTTCCATGCCCAGATGGACCTCCAGGGAAACCAGGAACAACAAGACCAAATTCAAAACCAGAAAAAGCAGCAGCAGCAACAGCAGTATCAGGCCCCAATGGACCAACAGGGCAAGGACCACACCCAAAACCAGAAGAAACAGCAGTGCCATCCGCAGATGGACCAACATGATCAGGACAACATTCAGAATCAGAGGAAACACCAGTACCACATCCAAATGGACCACCAGGAGCAGGACAACATACAGAATCAGAGGAAGCAGCAGTACCACATCCACATGGACCACCAGGAGCAGGACAGCATTCAGAATCAGAAGAAACAGCAGTACCACACTCAGCTGGACCACCAGGACCATCTTCAAATGCACAAAAAGCAGTTGTGCCATACTAGATTAGACCACCAGGACCATATCCAGGTCCATAAGAAGCAGCTGTACCAAATGGACCAGCCAACCCAGGGACTGCAGACCACGCTGGACCGAGACACGTCTTTACTTACAGCTGCACCTTATGGACCTGATGGTCCCCATCGAGCCCTGGGACACCCACTTATAGAGAGGGACCCAATTATCAGTCCATACCCACTCCCACAGAGGGCCCCGGGGCCTCACATGGACCAGCTAATGGGTAGAACAGAGTGGACTGATGACTCTTTGGCCCAGAACTACCCAATCAGCAGGCATCTGACCCGGAATCTGCTCCAGGAAGCGCCCTCAGGAGCACCGCTGTCCAACCCGCACTCGGGACATGTCCACTTCTGATGGGCCCCTGAGGGCCCCAGACACTAATGACTCTATGAGACAAAAAGACTTGTTGATGCTTCCTTACAAATAAACATCCTTACAACCTCGTGTCCTAAACTAATCAGGTCTTTTCCACTACACAAACGTAACGTAACTTATGGTGTATGTAGAGACGTCCCTGATCCGAGTCCAACACCTAAAACATGTGTCTGACACTTTGAAGTCTGTCTGTGGCCTTCAACATTAAACTGCTTTATCCAAAAACTGTTCAGGTTTAAATATTGATCTGATGTGACTCCTGAAGTGGTCCTGTGGAGAAGGTATCACATGGTGGTTTTAGGGGGTGGGGTGGTTATTCTCAGGATCAGGGACAGCTGCTGGTCATCGGTCTGAAGCTTTACCACAGGTTTGTGCCTTTCACAGAAACATCAGAGAACTTTAGGAGGAGAATCTGAAACTGTTGTTGATTTTGGTTCTGTTGCAACGTTTCGTTTTCTGTCTCAGTTTATAAGAGGAACTTTATACAGGAAGCTTCACTGTGGGGTCTTTAGGCCCACACCAGTCCAACAGTAGAGTCCAGTAGAGAAAGAGTTCAGATTTATTTTATCAGATACTGATTCAGTAAAAAGCTCCCAGATCAGTCCAGATAGTGGTTTTCAGGATCACCTCAGGACATCTGATACGTGTTTTGTTTTTCAGTAACAAATACCTGACACGTTCTGGTCCCAGTGGAGAACTGTCAGAACCCAGCCCCACAGGTCCGTCCGGATTCAGGTACTGACAAACTCAAAGCTACCAGTCAGTTCTTGTGATTGAAATGATGTAAACCACTACAGACCTGAACCTGCCAGCCATCTGGTTGTGCTGGTCCAGTTTTCTGTGTGGACTTAGTCCTGTATTTACTGACTCTTCCTGCTCTGAGCATAAATCCTGGTATCCGTAACCTGCTGCTGTTCCCTCTTTATTTCCACTCTTTTACAGGGGTCCACACTGAACCAGGACCTGGGATGTTGTTTGTGTTTGTCACCAGTAGATGGCACAGTTCTCCCTGATCTGATTCAGACCCACAGTTCACTTCAGACCAGATCATGGTTTCTAGGATAAAATAATCACCACAGATTTAAGTGTGTGTTCCTTTTTTTGTCATGATACATCCCAGGAGTCTCCCAGAACCTGGGTCACAGGTTGATTGAATAGAATAGAGTAGCCTTTATTGTCATTGTACAGGGTACAACGAAATTGGAGTGCCACTCCCTTGGTGCAAAATCCAATAATAAATATAAATTTAAAATGTAAAATCAAAACGATAATATGTACAGAATAGCAGCATTAATATAATGAGAGTATGAGTTGGGTTCAGTGCAGAATATGGATTCAGTTAGCACATATAATTGATATTGCACATGATCAATATTGATCAGTATATGTGTAATTCGGGTAAACAGGTTCTTTATTTGTTTTTGTGTTTATTTACTACAGTGATAGCTCTGGGAAAGAAGCTATCCCTGAATCTGTTTGTCCTGGTTTTATGTGACCTGTACCGTCTGCCTGACGGTAACAGTTCAAACAGATGATTACTGGGGTGAGAGTA
>JAUYWH010019289.1:0-20271 GCA_034779795.1 Ctenopoma multispine
GAGGTCTGGGCTTCCCTGCTTAGGCTGCTGCCCCCGCGACCCGACTTCGGATAAGCGGTTGATAATGGATGGATGGAATATTCAGTGGTAGACCATGTAGTAACTCTTGCCCTCTAATTTGCCCTTGAACAGTCAGACTCTAAACACCAATGCATACTTGTTTTTTTTCCTTTCTTTTAAGAGGTTAACCACAGGTGGGGAGACAGGATGTCAACCATGCTACATACAGAAAATCCCCAAAGCTCTCCAAAATTGCTCTCAGTGTGGGACTCATCAGAGACAAGGCCTCATACAGGAGAAGAAAATTACCTGGTCCTGAACAAGAAAAAATAACATGCTCATTCTAAACTTCTCTGCAGCCCCTCAGCATAACTTTAACTAAGGTAGAGCAGGCTGACAGCTTAACATTCTTCAGCTTTGGCCCCTCGGTTCAGGTAGTACAATGCAGGACAGAAGTTGAAACCCCATAGACTGGACCAGATTAGCTACCACCCAGAAACATCAGGGTAGTTGCATAGTACATAAAGACTGGTATGAAAACTCTGTCTATCTAGCTGCTTTTACAATGACATGTAGTAGTTAAGCCTTGTACAATAATGTACTTTTAACTAATCCCAGATGGGGGTGTCCACAGGGGAACATGGTCTGCACATTTATTTGTCATTGGTCAACAGCGTATAATTTATATAGGACCCATCAAATAGCCCAGAAATTAAAATGTTTTTAAAAATTTGATTATTTATTGGACCTGTTGACAAAACATAAGAAATCTAACTATTTCCAATATGAAACAAAAATGAAACACCAAGTTATTTATTATTAGTACTATCTATTAATTCTAGAGGCATGATACATTTTTGTTTCTTTTAATAAATAATACATTTTTAATATTAATTAATTAATTAAAACTAGTTTCATTCTTTCATTTCAAATAGGAAGATTTTAACAACACCTTATGGTAGACAAAAACAGATTTTGTTCTTGTAATTGCATTAAAATGTAAATTTTATCTAAATTCCCCTGCAACTGCAGATAGATCTTAATATGATATTTCAGTTTATACTTAGCTTAGATAAATAGTCAAGACATGGTAACTTGCATTATGGTAGCCTTAAAGAATGTTTAACCATAAGATTTAATACAAGAATAATTGGACAAATAATGGCTTTTTAGAAATTTAAAAAGATTCTGTTAAAGTTTCATTGTAAGTAACTACCACTTTTTCCATAGTTTAGATACACGATGATATGCAAATAAATACAACGACAGAAGTGTCTCATTTTGCAAAGACGTTTATTTTTACTTCTGGTGGGTTACTATTCAAGTTTCACTGCTACAGGTGTTTTCCCAGTGGTGCAGAGCGAGAGATGGGGAAGTGACTCTCTAGAGATGATATGTTTAGAAACTGAAAAATGCCTTAGCTTAACTGATAACAGAAGTATACAGTATGTCATCCTGAAGTGTTTTTTACATGTTCTTAGATCCTCTTTGTTGTGACTTAAAGGAAAACAAAATCCTAAAAAGCATTATGTTTATCACAAGCACATTATTATTCATACTCCATCTGTGTTTGTCTATTATGTTTATTGTTTTATATATAAAAAAAACATATATTCGATGACTTAATCATGGCATATGGCAGATATATAATTTAACAAATGAACAATAGATTCTTAATTGTGTACATGTTTTCAAAAGTATAAAAAAATAAATTAAATGATCTCATCTTTGCTGTGGATTCATCTCATCCTTTAGTGTCTCTTCATCTGAAAGTAAAAATGGTACAATATATTATAATCACTAGATAAATAAGTGGTAT
Source organism: Ctenopoma multispine (assembly GCA_034779795.1). Taxonomy (NCBI): domain Eukaryota; kingdom Metazoa; phylum Chordata; class Actinopteri; order Anabantiformes; family Anabantidae; genus Ctenopoma; species Ctenopoma multispine. The sequence goes on from JAUYWH010019289.1 coordinate 1,820, forward strand.
AGCTGTATGAGCTGGAACATTGTTCAGCAACAACAACAACAATAATAAATTATTAAATTAGATTATTGTGGCTGCCAAATTAGAAAATTGGCAACACTTTCATTCATTCATTTTGGCTTCTGTGCATTCTTGTCTGTGTAGCACACACACAAAGACACAAGATTGTGTTTTATTGTGATTGTTACATGACCAGAGTTTTCCTGTTCTTAGCTTAATTGTTCATTTGTATAAGTGAATGTATGCAGTTTGCCTCTTATTTTATTACATCTTGTAAACTTGTAAACCGTACAGCTGAAAAGCAGAGAAAGCCTGCATGTTTACCTTTGCCATGCTGAATATCATATTACAGAAGAGAGAGGATATGAAGAGAAATATGAAGGAAGAGGTTGTGAACCACAGACTGCTGACATCATCCTCTTCACCGTCAGCCTCTGTGCAGCTCAGAGACAAAGTCTGATTAAACTCTATGTGAAAACACAAGAAGAGGAAGGTAAAGATGGTTAGAACAGGTGTGTGTTGGTTAATACAAAGTTTTGTTAAGATAACACAATACCACTGTCTCTGTTAAATAAGAAACTGGAATCAGGTATTATTTACTTTGTGATTGCAGCTATGTGTGGATGTTGAGTAAAGTGTAACGGGAACGTACTTGTACAAAGTGACTGTGCTGCATTTCATTTTACAGTTTCAGAAGTCTTTGAAGAATATATAACAAAAAAGTGTCCATGCAACATTTATTTGAAAGAGCATATTTCTCAAGCTGTTAAGGTGACAATGACAAATCAAAACACCATATAACAAACACAACTAACCTGACATGACAAACAATATTTTTTACAATCACAAAGATTGTTGACACAGAAAGCACAAGTTTCAATGGCAGATTTACACAGAAATAGACAGAATAACAATTTAGCACAAAATGCCACATTCAAAGCTCTGTTTATTATTTGTCACATTCCAGTGAGTTACCCTTGGCTGTGGAGACTCCGCATGGTTTTATGACCTTTTTATTTCCAGCTGGTGAGACGTTACAGTTGAACATTGTGACCTTGTTCCACTTATCCTTGGTGGTTTGGTAAACACTTGTGACCATGTACTCATCAGCTTTCTTTGTCTTCTGTGCGGGGAAATCAATGCCACCAACATTATTGTTGATGTTATTTCCATCATGTTCTGACCAGGCGATGTCATATTTCTGCTGCACAGTACTGACGATCAGACAGACCAGAGTGATCTCATTTGCTTCTTTAAGCTCTTCGTCTGGAAGGATATGAACTGTCACCTTTGGCTCAGTCCAATCTGAAAGAAACACTTGGTTTACCAGAGATAATCAAAATACAGACACTCTCTCTCTTTCTCTCTGTGTATATATAATTCCTCAAAAAATCCACAAAATCAACTAATAAATAATAATAATAAATTTGTTCAGAAATTACACCAAAATTGCTTATTTACTTATTACACAATTACTGCTTATTTTTTCATAAAAACACTTTCAGCTACATTTATTTCATGGATGTTTTTTGTACATTGAATTAGTTAGATCACCAATTTATCTAGTGTGAAAACATGCTGCTATTGAAAGTTATATTATTTTAAATATATTAACTATATCTATAACTAGATTATACTTTTTTGGTAGTAATTTATTTTTTGCAGTGTAACATATAAAAATGTTTTGTTTGTTTAAAACTGTTTTATTTAATTTAATTTACTCAAAAAATTATCTTTACCATTTATTTATTTATTTTAAAACTGCTTCTGTATTCTATACTGTTATATTACATTTGGTAATTAATTAATTAATTAATTATTAATTTTGAGAGATAAAAATTATTAAGCATTAAATATACATTATATTATAGGTTCTGCCATGTGAACCTACTAAAATTCAAATCAGCCACTAAAAATAATGTTTATAGACATACCATTGGACTCACGTGGCACAGCTTGGCTTTGGATGGGAACGTTTTTCTCTCCTGCAGCATGTGTCACAACACACTGGAAAGATTCCTTGGCATCCCACTCCTGTCTGCTCACTTGGATTTGACTGACTCCCGTATAGGCTTTGCCTTTCTCTACTGGAGGATACTGAATGAAGTCTGTCAAGTCAGCCCCATTTTTCTTCCATGTGAAGGTCAGTGCAGAGGGTGTGAAGCCGGTGGCAAGACAGGCAAGAGTGACATTGTCTGTAGTCCCAGAACCACATGGTATCAGAGGAAACAGAGTTGGTGCGGTAATAGTCTCTAAAAAAGCAAAAACAAACATATAAAATGTAATTAAAATACAAAATAAAACCATATGAAAGCTTGATGTAGTTTGAAAAATGCACTGAGGACATTAAGATTAGGATTAGGATAAAATGTTGAATGTGGACAATTTAGGTGTATCATTATCCCATTTTATTATAAATTGTTTGTTGTACTACGATTTGCTCCTGACCATAACATCTGTTTGGTTTTGTTATTTTACATTTAAATTGTTAAATTACTTTAAATACACAGTTTACCATACTTATGCACAAATGTTACAGTAAGTGTAAAATTGATAAACACTTATAGTAAATATCCATTCACTGAGTTGTTGGCATATTTAAAAAAAATATATATTATGGCTCAATTTCACCAATTATGTGTGAGATTAAATGTTTTTCTTACCTGATGACACAGTTACTGTTGTGCCCTTTCCCCAGTAGTCAAAAACACCATAGTAGCACAGTGCTGAATCTACTTTGTAGTTAGTATAAAAAGGCTGCATCTACTAATGACAAAAGTCTACCTTAACATAAATCCTATTATGTTATCAAATCCTCTGATTTGATAATTTACTGCAAATTGTATCCTACAGAAGACATCACTGTTTGACCTTGAAACTATTTAGACCATCGGAAACATATCCTACTGAATTTTAAACTTACAGAACTTACCTGAGGTGACAGTGACCATCGTGCCTTTTCCCCAGTAGTCGAAAGCGTAGTCACAGTCTAACAAATTATTAACCACCCCATACAAAAACCTGTCCCTAATTTTTCTTCTGCAAATATGGATTCAGAAGACTGATAACATTTATACATTATATTAAGTCTACCAATTATAACACAATAAATTACTGTTTTGCATAAATGAATGAACTATGTGGTGTCTCCATTGTATTTATTAACACATTAAAGAGTTAAATGTAATTTTAAGCAGAGTAATTTTTACATGTTGTTTATGAAATGACAAAAGCTTTTACCTGATGTTACAGTCACCATTGTTCCTTTTCCCCAGTAGTCAAAGTAGGTGTCACAGTGACTGATATCATCAGCACTGTAGTGCAAAAATATTTCACATCTTGTATATTCAATTATTTTTTACTAACTAACTAACATATAAACATTTATCGTGATTTTCTTTTGTATTTACTGCAGATTATTGAGTGTGTGATGTATAGTGATGTATGTGTAAGTGTCCTTGGGCAAGATACTGAACGCCAGTTGCCCCTGATGTGTCAGGATCTAGCTGCATAGCAGCTCTGCCATCGGTGTGTGTGGGTGTGTGTGTGAATGGGTGAATGAGAAGCAGTGTAAAGTGCTTTGAGTACAAGTCTAGGTAGAAAAGTGCTACTTTATTTTCTCTTTAGATTTTTCCTTTTTCCTGTGGTCTGGGATATATGTTTGTATTCTTCCTTCCTATTTGATCCTCCTTTTAGCTTCAGTTCATGCAGCATGACGCTCATAGAACCAGATACATTTGTTTCAGTCTAATTACTAGTAATAATTAATAACAATTCTTTGTAGCATGTTAAATGGTAAATCATCATTTGTAAGCATCAAGCATTAATGGAGTAGACTAATTATTCCTGCATAACCAGAGGATTGCCTCCATGCACCTTGAAATTTCTGGGCTGAATGCTCTGACCGCTTCCTGCATTTATGCACCAAACAGCAGTTCAGAGTATCTGACCCTCTTGGAGACTCTGGGTGGGAACCTGGATAGGGCACTGAGGGACTTGTTGGGCTGTCACAGCTGACATGCATCTACAGTATCACATAAAGAATTGACACAGTGCCACTGGATTGGCAGATTGGGGTGGTGGAGGGTGTGCTTCAATATCGAGTATACTGCTCACCTTCCCTCGCAAAGCTTATGAGTGCTGGATATGAGGCTCCAACTGTGAACTTTAAACAGTGAACCCATTTTTTACCATTGTGAGGCTCCCGGATGGGTCATATGAGTTTGCTTCTTTAGTTTACATGTAACAGATATCAGATTTTGGCTACGGCATTATGGGAACACACTGTATAGTTAATTTAGACCAACACTTGTAATTCAAGGTGTTGTGTTGTGACTGCTGTTGTGTTGTGACTGCTGTAAATAATGTTTAGAGATGTAAAGTGTATAAAAGAGTAAGATGTTATCCAGTGAGCATAAGACAGTTCACCTGTAAACTATGATGATTTTGTGGTGTGAAGTAATGCTACTCTTACTTGAGTATAAGTTTGGCTACTCTACCCAGCTCTACTTACCACTCCTCATACACACATACACTTTAAAACAACATTACTGAATAATATTTGTTCAGAACGTGTTGGTGTATAAACAGATGCATTATGTCAGAAATGAAAAGTAAAATTATCATTATGTTGAAAACATTCTGCTTTGGGTTAAACTATCTGTCTGAGGTTTTGCCTTTCAGTCTAATGTTTCAGTTTGTTAACTGGCTACGGAAACACCTGCTGTGGTGAAGAATGTTTCCTGTGTGTAAGAATGGTATATAATGTATGTGTATATAATGATAACTCCAACTCCACAAAATCCAAATTTTAATTTATTTTTTAGCACAAATTAACACTTATTAAGTACGCTATATATATGTTAGCATGTGTACATGATTTCAAGTTATGAATAGCAAATAGTAGTTAAAGTGATAAACAAATAATTATAATAATCTTTTATTTGTAACCATTTATTTTTATTTAAAACATCTATTAATAAATTATTTCCTGGGGTTAGATGGGTTGGACACAACCTAATGATACAAATCAGGTTAGTCAAAATCTACATTTGTCACATCATATTTCAGTGGGGAAACATGCCTGGAAGGAAAAGATATGGGTCATCTTTCCCCATCCAAACAGAGGCTGCTGGTGACATTTTTTTTTTGGGGGGGGGCGCACTTTTGCAGTCAGTTTTAAGTTGTGCTCTAAGCACATTTCACCACTAGTATAAGCTTAAGCATAATTATCATGCATCTCACTACTTTAAATTATTAAATTAACATAAAAATACACAGTCTGTCAGTCAGTCATTTATTATTTATAAGTAAATTTAAGCAATCTCTACTTCAGCTGACACATACAGTCAAGGAGCTCATTCTGCACTGTCCTAAATGTCCCCCTACACACAGTAACAGTCTGCAGGTACTGCTGCATTCAGGGATCCAACAAACTCCTCCAGGAGTTTTGCGCCCCAAGGTTCTCCTATACTTTGTATTTAACAGCAGAGTTTTACAATTCTTTTACATTAGGAATAGCTCCTTTTTATTTGAGGTTTTTCAGGAAAGTATTGTCAAGGGATGTCTGCCTCCCACACTAACCCAGGGACTGACCACTGTTATTCCAAAGCCACATTCGGTTTACTGACAACTGGTGTGAAATGCGTTGAAATATTGATTATAAAATATTAGCTTTATATTATTTTAATTATAAGGCATTTGATATTTTGAACACAAGTTTATTTTTCAAATGCTGAACAAACTTGGATTTGGTGATTACTTCTCTGCTGCTGTTTGGACATTATACAAGAATAGTAGTAGCTCAGTTAAACTATTGGCAGACACTTCTCCAAGGTTTAAAATCCTTTGGGGAATCTGACAGGGCTGCCCTGCCTCCCCGTATCTGTTTTTATTGGTTGCTCAACTTCTGGCTTATCATATTAAATCAAGTGCTGTGAACGGGATGTGCATTATAGCTTTTGGCGTTGAAAGATGTATGTCATGTATCACAGCAGTCGCTAAAGTATTGCACATAACACTGAAGACAGGTTATTACAACATACACAAATTGCCCATAGTTGTGAATGGATGTCTCTCTATATGTCAGCCCTGTGATAGACTGCCGACCTGTCCAAAGTGTACCCTGCCTCTTGCCCAATGACAGCTGGGATCCAACACTCCTGCAACCAGGAAAAGCAGTTAGAATAATAAGATTGTGCTTTTCAGATCAGATATCCCAGATGTCTCTCAGTTTGGGGGTCAGAGGCCGAGGTGTTCTGATTACCACAGGGACCACCGTTGCCTTCACCTTTCACATCTTTACTAGCTCTCCTCAGCCCTTGGTATTTGGTATTTATACCATTGCTTGGGATTGCTACACCTGTCACTACAGCCTTCTGCCTCTGAATTTGTTATGCATATATAATATAAACACACATCATATATATATATCTATTTCTATATAAAGTTCTTCATGATTTCTTCATGATAACAAGAAGAAAAAAATTATGCATAAGACAGAGATTTTTATACAGTACATTCCTATGAAGAAATAATCATCCCCTTCTCGATTTATTCACATAGTGCATAAATGTGGTTTAAGAATCTCACATAGACATCTACGAGCTTCCTTACAAACAAATTTAAGAAAAAACTTTAGAAGATATTAGTGAAAAAGACACAAGAAACCCAATACGAGTAAGCTGGCGTAGGAGTATAGGAGTAGCAAATAGTGAAAGCCTGTACATGATCTAGCTTTAAAATTCATGGGGTCATTACATTTTTTCACTGGTGACCTAGATGTAAGATCACCTTTTTGATTTAGAAAGTACAGTTATCACTTAAAATTGGTATTTTGTGTTTGCTCAGGCTGACTTTGTTTTATGTTATTACATACTGCCTCCCATTTACACTGTAATAACGTTATCCTCTTAAGGGTTTTTGTAATTGTGTGAATCACTGTGGCCCCCCACAGTGATAGGCACAATACAAAAACCTCTGCAGTGTAAATGGACTACATACGACTCTCTGCAGGACACAAAATTCAACAGCAGTTATAGGACTATAATTATCAGTGTAAGTACTGTCCTTTTTTGTTTATGTTGTTCCAATTTCTTATATATTATATTAATAGTTTGATGTTTAAATATACGTATACAAGTGTTTAAATTCTGGCAGTTACTTTATTATGCTAAAGAAAATTGAAGGCAATAGTATCTTGAGTCTTATTATTGCATCATATTTATTGGATCATTTTATTTAGTTACAGACAATACAATGTCAACTCTCCCAATAACAATACCACAATAATAAATACATTTGATTTTCAAAATTAATTATATATATATATGTTTCACATGAAGGTTAATAAAAATGTGGACACTATGGTTGAAAAAGAGCATATGTAATATATTAAAATTAAATAATTTAAACAATATAATAAATGTGCTTTAACGTTTTTCAAATTTATGAAATGTGGATTCCACAAATGTCTGTGACTATAAGTAATCATCACTTTTTTATACTTTGACAACTTAATTCATGCTAATTTACATGCTGATATGCATGTATATAATATGCATGCTCATATTATATTATGTTATTATGTTATTATTAATACACTCACAGTCTTGTCTCTTCCTTCAAGGAGGCTTATTTTTAATTGTGGTGGGTTTCTATGAAGTTTCACTGCTACAGGTGTTTTGCCACTGGTGCAGAGACAGAGAGGAGAAGTGACTTTCTAAAGACAATATGTTTAGAAACTGTTGTAGTTTAATTAAACAGAAATTTACATTATTCTGCATTGTGTTGATATTTTTTACATATTCTTAGATCCCAGCAGTGACTAAACTTTGCCACAAGCGGACAATTACACATACTTAATTTGTATTTCTGTCTAGATCTTATCTATTAAGTTCCATTTATGAAGTTTTGAATTTATGATGAAAGCAAATAGGATCAAGAAAATGACTGAACATAACAATCAAATATATATTTAGTTTGACTATGACAAGCAAAACCACGAATACAAATATTTATGTATATCTCAATAATGACACTAAAGGTATCAAGAATTTCTAAAATGTTGCAAATGTTTATACAAATAATTTAAAATAGATAAATACAGTATAAAGTGCACAGTTGTAGTTTTATTTCACTACATGTTAAAGAGAAATCTATTTCTATTGATGTATTTAATTATTATAAATGACAACCTTGTAAGTTATCAATTATGCAGGAGATTACATGTTTTTTAAAGGTATCAAAAAACTTTAAAAAATATATGTTTTTGAGCACCTTTGCTATTATTTGATAGCATTAGTAGAAAAGCAGACAGGAAACATGGGAGAAGAGAAGGGGGTATGACATTCAGCCAAGGTTCTTAGTTGGACTCAACCTTAGGGCATTTACGTGGCACTTCACAGCAAGAAGGACGGTGTTCAAGACTTGAACTTAGGGTTAACTATTGACCTTCAAAAGGATAAAAAGTTGAGTCACCAAACTGAGTTAAATGACACCATTTGTAGGACGTTTCACTTGCATCTCTTCAACTAGTAAGTTCACATCATGTAATGTGAGATGTTTTTAAAACTTTAAATTAATGATTATCTGCTTGACTTTCAGTTCAGTGCATGTTTCGTCTGTTAAAAGAAATTCATCCTTGTGTTTTCTTTTCAAAAACCCTATATATTGTTTAGTCACTAAACTAAAAAACAGACTTACACTGGTACACAATATTCCTTTGTTTACACACAGTATATTAAGATCTCTTATATGTATGTACATGTTTGTTTACATATGCGTGTGTAGTGCTGCATCTCTACTTTAACAATAAACCTAAAGAAACCACAAAAACCCATTGCTATTAGTAAGTGTAGGAATAAGAAAAAACAACAACAAAGTACTTTGAAACTTTGGTGTCATCTTGTGGGCATGCATTTTGTGAAATTTGTGTTGAATCACTTTATTATAATTGGTGCAATACTGCTTTAAAATACTAAGTAACTAACTTTTAATTAAATAATCTTATTAATAAAATATACATTTTCTTACTAAAAACAAAATAGTTACCTCATAGTCCAATGAAAAATATTCTGTCTCATAATTCTTTCATCATAAGAAATGAGTGAATGATTCTTGTTTTGGTTTTTGTATGGATGTTTATCTCAGTGCGCCCCAGCCCAGGCTATCACACTGACAAACTCTCATACAAAAACCAAACATAACTTGCTGTATACCAACAGCAGTGGGCAAGACCAAAGCTGAACAGAACTCAGATTTTCCTTATCTCCTGCTTATAATGCTCAAAAAAATCTTTTTATGTAGACAGGAGTGTTTGAGGTGTGCATCATTATGATCAAATGTAAGTTTTATTATATTATATTATGTTATATTATATTGTATTGAATTATATTATATAGAAATATCTTGTTTGGTAGTTGCATGGTATTACATCTAGATGTCACTAAAGGATGGTGTATTTTCTTCATCCAGTGCAGCAGCACTTTAGTAAACTTTAGGGTTATTTAATCGGATTGTTATTTCTGCTTATGTATAAAAGCATCTCCAAATGACTAAATATAAATATACAATATACAATTTGTCTACTCTTCTGTCTTTGTTTACTTCCCTGGTGTAAAAGATGTTAATAGTTTTTATTTTTTATTTAGTGTTGACAATGATAAACCAAGGAACTCTGATGTAAGTAGAAGAAGAGAGATGCAGAAAATAGTCAGTAATACCCTAATCCAATAATATAATCTAACACTTAACTGATAACTTGACTATGTTGACTATGTTGACTTGAGGTAGTGTTATTTCTGATTTTTTATGTTCACAAGCACACTATCCCTCATATTCATACGAATTTAAATGTTCATATATATACAAATTTCTAATAATGGTGTCAAAGTTATCAACAAAATGACACAAAAAACTTGAAACATGAGAATAATTATTAAGCCTAATTAGGAAATGCAAAATTATACAAGCTGTCTGTAGACAGTCAGCTCGTGGATAATCTATGTTGCATATTCTCTTGTTGCAGAACAGCTCCCTGACTGACTTTCTGCTGATTTAGGGTTGAGAAGTCAGACTTGAGAAAGCCCTCTGGAATGGAAAGGTGAAATGTCTTCAAGGAACCAAACAAGTCCAGTTGCTATTGGATTTACCCTTTTTTGAGATATGAAAAGGATGTTTATTTAAGGTCTGAACCTGAGTTGCTAGTAGTTTTAGCTATGTCTTATGAACGTTAAATTTAGACATTCAGCAGATATCTACACATGATTCTAAATGCAATGCCTTTTTAGGATGTCACTACTTACTCTACAACATTTTACTTCACTTTATTCATGAACATTCACATTAATGGCTTTAAAGACTTTTCTTCTGCTACACAGTGTTGCTAAGAAACTGTCACACCTACAGAAAATCTATGAAACAACAAAACAATTTTACAGGATTTATAGATGTCAAAAGTGAGTGCTACATCTGAGTTTGTGTACAGCTCCGTGGCTTCCTGTATCGCTGTGGCGCTCGAGCACAATAATAAACAGCAGAGTCGTCAGTCGTCAAGCTGTTCATTTGCAGATACACCTGATCCTTGTTGTTGTCTCTGGAAATAGTAAAACGATTCTGGACAGATGTAGAATAAGCTATAATGCTTCCACTTGGAGCAGAAATGTGGGCAACCCACTCCAGTCCTTTTCCTTCTGCTTGTCTGATCCAGCTGATAGCAGCATCGTTGTCAGATATTCCTGCATATGTACAGGTCAGTTTGTGGGATTCTCCAGGCCGCTTTGCCACTGGTTCAGACTCAGTCAGAGTCTGACTGCAAACACCTGTGAAGAAAAGCTGTTTTATAAAAACAGAGACAAACAAAACCTTGGCAAAGAAAAAGAAGAGTGCAGATACAGTATATGTAATAAGCACCTGAAATTGCTGGTAGAAGCAGCAACATTATACATGTAGTTAAAGTCATAGTGGACAGTTGTCTGGTGGTGGATTGCTTTGTCTTCAGTTCTGCAGTGAGGTAAATAAAGATGGAAGACACATAGATTTGCATCGACTCCTCCTCACTTTGCATAAACAAGATAAAGAGATTATATTTATGAATGAATTTGATATACTGTACTTTCTTTATGATTATTGTTATGTTTAAAAATAAAGACAATCCCTGACAAATATTTTTTTTTTTTTAACTGAACATATTTTTAGCTTGGGTTAAAAATAAATTATTAGACACATGGAGCCATCATCTGGTGCCTGATTCATCTGAGCAAAAGTACTATTATTTTTACCCCTTCATTTGACTGAACTGTAAAAATCCACTCTGTAGGATTTTAAACAGAAAACTGTTTGTGAAACTGTTTTAAATCAAGTTGGAAAGAAAAAACAACAACGCTGTCAGTGATAGCCATCATTTTGATTTGGACAGTGTGTGTATTAGGAAAGTAACCAAACCTTCACCTGACCAAAGCCAAACAGATGTTGATTTAGATGACCACTTAGAGGAAAAGTGTCTCAGTTTTCCAAAAATATATTTTCTATTTTTGTCTCTCCTTGTTGTGTCAGTGTTGTGTGTTTTAAACATTTGGCAACACTGTGATAGGATGAACTGTATATGAGAAAACAGAGCCACAACCGTTTTCTATTTCTATAAGCTTTACCTTTTAGTCAAAACCAGAGAGCTAAAGCCTGGACACACTACTAATGAAAACAAACAAGACATAATACATTAATAATTAATTATTGTCATTGAGCTTCACAGTGATGTCTAGAGTGGTTTGTGTACAGCTTTGGGGCTTCCTGTAATACTGTGGCGCTCGAGCACATCAATAAACAACTGAGTCGTCAGTTGTCAAGCTGTTCATTACACCTGATCCATGTTGTTGTCTCTGGAAATAGTAAAATGATTCTGGACAGACGTGGAATAATATTTATTGTCTCCACTTGGAGCAGAAATGAAGGCAACCCACTCCAGTCCTTTTCCTTCTGCTCGTCTGATCCAGCTGATAGCAGCACTGCTTTCAGATATTCCTGCATATGTACAGGTCAGTTTGTGGGATTCTCCAGGCCGCTTTGCAACAGGTTCAGATTCAGTCAAAGTTTGACTGTAAACCCCTGTGAAGAAAAGCTGTTTGATCAGAACAGAGACAAACAAAACCTTGGAAAAGAAAAAGAAGAGTGCAGATACAGTATATGTGATATTCACCTGAAACATGTAGTTATACTCATAGTGAAAGATTGGTGTCTGGAGGTGGTTTGGTTCGTCTTTAGTTTGAAGTGAGATAAATAAAGATGTCGGAGATTGAGATTTGCATTGACTCCTCCTCAAAGTGTTGAACGCCAACTAGATTTTTTAAAAATCTGAAGAAATTTGTTCATTTTTATTTTATCAGAGATGTGCCCTGCATGATATTTGCTTATTATATAATTGTATTGCAAGTTTCCAGTGCTAGCTGGACATGACACATCAAATAAATAAATTTTGTGGTCACAGGATGCAGTTTTTACTTAGTGCATGCTGAGGAATTTAGACATGTCAAAAACATGTACAGATAAATCAATTTACATATTTCATTTTCACTTTCAATAATGTTCCATATAATAATGTTGAATATAACTTGAAAAGCATTAGAAATAGAAGTGTCCATTTCAAGTTTCCAGGCCTCTGTTAAAGACCCAGGTTTAAAGAAAAAAGATGCCGTACTGCCAGTCTCACACACATTCTTATAACCAACAATTTACAGCTGGTCACTTTGTAATTGGCTGAGATAAATAGAAAATCCGGTTTTGCAGTTCTAAGAATAAAATACACAAAAAACACCAAGATATACACATGCAGACGATAACACAGAACAAAACAGAAAATACACAAGATAATTACGTTAGGTTTGCTCCTGCCCTCTGCTCTGAGGCTCGACAACTTGACTGGCTACAAAAGACAATAGAGAATATGCAGCATCTGAGAAGAGATGTTTTAATGTTTTTATTTAGTTTTAATCTCGATCTTATAAACAAACAAACAAACAAACAAAAGAACACAGTCAGTCTCAGTCAGTTTGCATCAATGAGATGTACGCAACAGCACAGAGAAGAGAGAAACATTTACACTCACTGCCCTCTAGTGTTTTTTACAGAAAAATATTTTTATTGTTTACTGTCATTTCAAAAACCCACACTCAATTGTCTTCACCACACAAAATGAACAGTTAGTGAAATGAAGAAAAATATAGAATAAATACATAAAATACCTTTTTTAAATTTTGTTTAAAAGAAACTAGCAGTTTTAAACTATTTTACAGGTACATTAAAACCTTGGACAAGTATTTTGATTGCTGCTCATAACACTGCGGTATAAAAAAGTTAATTGCTAATTGTTAATTGTTGCAGAGACTACAATCTCAACTGCCCCAATAACATTAATACGGTAACAATGAAAGAGTTTTTTATATTCACTCTCAAATTGAAGTATTTGGGGGTTAGGCTCATAAAAGATGAAGATGTGGAGAGCTAAGGTTGAAGAAGAGCATGTACATTATACTTCTGGATTAATATATACATACAATATACACACAAACTAGAACATTAACTCACTATGTTTTAAATGGCTAAATTCAGCAGCAAAAAAAGGCCACAACATAATTAACTATATGATTATTGGATTAATATCAATATTAGTACATATAAGAAATGTGCTAAACCCTTATGTTGTGTTCCTTTTGTTGTTTGTGTTGTTTGACCAATTTAAAAGTTTTTTTATTACTGTAATTTGATCTGACTGAAGACTTGATGACTTTGTCCACAAACAGGATAGAAATGAATGGGGGAGCTCAGGTACATACTCATTTGTCAGAGGGACATGCGCACAAACACGTACACACACATGCACACACACATACACACACATGCACACACATGCACAAACACAGACACTCTCACCTTAGGTTTGCTGGTAACCACAACGGGAGCCTTTGAGGGAGACTCTCTCTCCTGTGTTGGCACTTCTCACAGACAGTTGTTTCAATAACATTGTACTTTTCTAGCAGCTTTGGTGTAAAATGCTTTTTTGAAGCTTTGCTCACAGTTCATTTTGTGGCAGCACATTGGCAGGTAGATATACCGTCAGTGAGGCTCCTATTTATATATTTGATCAGCACACTGGTGAGGAGGAGAGAGAACAGGAAACTGACTGTGAGGATGGATTAGAGGAGGAAATGTGAGAAACTGAAGAGGACACAGAAAATAATCCAGACCAGAAAATAAGTAATGAGGCTACTGTCACATTCAAGTGGGTGGAATGGATGGTCTGCCACTCCTCTATTACCCAAATGGCATAAGTCCATAAATCCAAACATCACAGATGAGCGTCTGGTCACTTTTTGGGGACCCTGACCTTTCATACAGTATATGCCAAGCAAGCAGTCGAGCAACATGTGCAACATGTGATAGCAGGTCAAGTTATGAATATGCAGGTTTATACTGGGAAACCTGCAGACAGTATTCTTCAAATTCAAATTCAAATTTTATTTGTCACATACACAGTCATACACAGTACGATATGCACTGAAATGCTTAAGCGACCGGTCAAGACCTTAAAATTGAGAGAATCAAGTTGAAGTTGGAGTTGAATCACGTTGATTCTTGAAAACCAAAGGAAGCGTGGGGTTCTGGAGATGACTGCAGGTCTCAAAGGACACAACATTGTACTTTTTATTGTGCTTGTTAGTTGTACTAAGACATTGATCTTGTGTAATTGTTGTAGTTTGGGGATAATTTCCTTTGTATACAAATAAAATAATCCTGGTCACTTTTGACCAGGAACACAACAGGTGTTAATTTTTGTGACAGTTAAAATTTTTTAATGGTTTCAAAAGAGCTTTTCATGTGATTATTTCGTATAGTCAAAATGATGTTGAAATTGTGTTTTTTAGAACTCATATTGTTCGTGTATGAGTTGAGACCAATGAGCCATACAGGCCATAAAACAATTTCAATTTCAAAACAAACTCAAGTTGATAAAAATATCTAACACAACAAGTAGTGATAATATACGTGTTATTACATTTTTATGATCGCTCTTGAGGGAACGGGTAATTTTTTACTTTCACACTGCTGAGATGCAAATAAATACACTGACAGATGTGACTTCTGTTTCAAGGAAGTTTGTGTTTGTGGATTTTTGCTAAGTTTCACTGTTGCAGGTGTGGTCCCAGTGGTGCAGAGAGAAGAGGGGAAATGCCTCTTTAACAATGATATGTTTAGAAACCTCAGGAAACTAAAAACTGTCTTAATCAACTGATAAGAGAAGTTTACATTATGCTGAATTGAAGTGGTTTCTTTATATGTTTTTAGATCCCAGTTATGGGAAGAAAACACAATCATGAAAAGCTAGTAGCTATTAGCATGCCATCATTCATATATAACTAGTATTTGTTTGTACAATACACATGACACGAGCAAGCTCTGCTCTGTAGCAGAACGTGTTCATGGCACAATACTATCGACACTTGACTATTGTCTAAAACACCACAAAGCCAGCTTGGCTGCATTTCAAATGCATTGGTTTGTAACCACTATAGCTACATTTGCTCTTCTGTGTAGGGAAGCTGATCAGAATATTTTACTCTATATTCTAAGACAGTAAGTCAATATTGAAATAATCATTACAGGAGGAATGTATCTAAATTACTTTGAATTTGATTCAACAATTCATAAAGACAAAATTGAGTGCATCATTCTGATATATATTATATTATATTGTAACAAACATTTACCACAACACACATATACAACATACCACCCAAAAAGCAAAAACTGAGAAATAGCTGACTAACTAATAACAGCTTTTTGGTTCAGTAGTGCTATTTACCTTTTTTACTTTTACTTTGCTACTTCCAATTTAATAGGAAATAACAAAATAAAAGTGACCACATAAATTATCTAAGCACAAATTTGATCAAAAAACAAGATACATATTGCTCCACATAGTGTATTGATGTAATTTACACTTGAAAGATTTTTCACGAAATCCTATAGATTTTTTCTGCATTGAAAAATATTATTTTAAGCAAAGTTAATTTGTTATTTTGTAAATTCAGAAATACCAGAATTTGCACATTATTTTATGTTGTCTGTCTGGTTACATAGTTTTTTCAATAAATAAGACAGACATTACGATCAAACAGTTACTCACTTCTTGAGTACTTACTTTTTACTGTTACTTGAATCATTTTTTGAATGACTACTTTTTACTTCTACTTGAGTAATATTATTTTGAAGTAACGCTACTCTTACTTGAGTAAAATTTTTGGCTACTCTACCCACCTCTGCATATAAAGCAAAAAGGGGGAAATAACTGCTTTTTGGTTCAGTAGTGCTATTTACCTTTTGGCCATCAATTTTCCATGTGATTTCAGTTTGATTTACAATGACCTTGCCCTGTCCAGTGACAACACACACTAATTGGTTCTAGCTGAAGATTTCTTTGGAACTTGAAGGGTTCACTGTCGCTGTGGTAGCAGACACATGCAGGAGATTAACAAAAAAGTAATCAGTAGGTAGTGATGCAGTGTTTTTCTGTGAAAATAGACTTCATAATCACATAACTAAAAAAGTATTTGAAATTACTCATTTGTTTTTTAACACATTCTTTATATGGCCTTGGAATACTGTCACATGACTTAATGTATTAAGTACTGTGTGTTTTTGAAAAAATGCTCTAATATTGCAGTTTATCTAATATTTGTTTGTATTGCGATCTTTAAAGAACACTTCTGACTGAACACTGTAAGGCATTAGAGAGGTTAAAGCTAGAATTGTTATGATAATTAGCATGTAATTGCTGTCATTATACATTAACAACAATCAGCTTTTTTGATAATGTGTGACAGTTGCACACTTTGTAACCCACCCTCTGCTCCAACACTTCATGCAGACCCTTACTAAGCAACAAGAACAAAATCCAGACAGCAATTATGTTGCCAGTAACATATATTTGCTATTACAATAAAGTTAAATTTGAACATAATTTGAGGCAGATATGGTTGAAGCCAGAAAAATTATGAAAAAGAAACATGTTCTAACACTACGTCTGCTGATGCTTAGGGAGGAGTTAATCAAATAAATGATTAAAAATAACAACAAATATCAAAAGTAATGTGATGGTATAGTTAATAAATCTAAGAATAGAATAAGATTTTTTCTATACTTAGGATTTAGGATTATGTTTTCATTTAACCTGAACAGAGTTGATGTTCTTTCTGACATTTTGATTAAGAGACCTGTCAGAAACCTGACAACTGAAGACCTTCCCTGTTTTCCACTCTGTTTGATTAATATCAAGCTGACTGGTTACTGTCACACGTCCATCTGCATCCATGCTGACGTCATTAGTTGATGCTGATCTTTGCTGCGAGTCAGAAAACCACTGAATTTGAGGGTTGAAGCCTGAACCAGAACATAAGAGTCTCTGTGGTCCTGACTCTTCACTGGGGAAAAGAAGAAGTTCCACTGATGGCTCCACTAAATGAGAGATAAATCAGTGAATCAGTCTATTACAGATGAAGTGTGAAACATTAAATCCGATGTCATCAAGAGAAAGAAGACTAACTCCTCTTACCAAAAAAACTGCCAATGGGTTTTGATTTGAAGTTTTCAGAGAAGCCTTGAGTCACTGTGCAGGTGAAACTTGTGTCTTTCTTCCAATATGTTGAAGGTACAGAGAGTTGCCTACTGATTGAATGAAGGCCTGGAGCTTCAGGGAGTTCAACATACAGTTTGTCAGAGATGTCAGCACTGTTAGCCTGAAAGGTGATGTAGAGGTCACTGGAGGACAGATTTGAAACCTCACAGATGAGCATAAAACTGTCTCTCTTCAGCAAATCTGGCAGAGATCTCTTGATCTCAACTGATGGACGTGTAACCACAGGCCCTGCATGATAATGACAGGAAACAAATTACAATATATTATTTTATGCATTTATTGTCATAAGACAGATGATGAACGTTGCTGTGCTTTTTTTTTTTTTTTTACCTGCAACATTTACGGTATTCTCAGTAGAGGGTAAGCATGCATGCTTTGCTTTGCATGTTACAAGCTTCAGTTGTTTCCACCGACTTGATGTAACTGTCAGTGTACTGTGTACATGAGTTGAGTTTCTCTCCTGATTCACTGTGTTACTTGTTGATACTCTTCCATCTATCAGCCAGGTAACATCAGCATCAAAAACAGTGTGGACCAAACATGTTGCTGTCACCTGAGATTCTTCCATTACTGTCTGGAAGCTGGGAATCTCCACATGAATGGAAGGAGAGGATGTTGCATGAGCTGTAGAAAAAAGGTGTTTACACATAAATGTTAATCTAATTTCAATGGCTCAGTTTGTTACCAAGTGAATTTTGTTCTGTGCATAGAAACAGAAGGTGGTCATACTTACTTTGACAGATATTTATTGTTTTTGGTGTTAATTGAA